>CP139509.1:170504363-170572978 GCA_021014915.2 Artemisia tridentata subsp. tridentata
GATAGGAGATGGTGATTGTGGTAGGTTTGTTGGAGGTGAAATTGGCATGGCATTGTCCAATGGAGTTAAGGGGGATGGTGTGTACTCCATTGATGATGTAGTGTAGTAGGATGATGAAGATGTTATGTATGTAGATGATGTTTTAGATGGTGCATAAGGTGGTGATGGTGAGTATGGAGTGGCTTGGGAAGGTGGTGTCATAGTTTCATCATCTTTTGTGAGATCCACAAAGAGTGGTTTTGATGGTGGTTTTACGGTTATCCTAGGTTTCTTGGAGATGTGAGAGGTTGAACCATGTGTGGAGGACATGGTGTTTGTGTGATGGGAGGTTGAAGGTGAAGTGCAAGATGAGCTTGCAAGGGTGAGGCCTTAAATAGGCAAGTTGGGTGAAATTTGAATTAAAGTTGATGGGAGTGTTCTATGGTGTAGGAAGGGAATCCTAGGGTGTGTTAGGTTTGCAAGGATTTGCAGGTTTGAGGTTAGGGGTTTAGGGTTTTTGGTAGGAACAGTAAAAATCCGTCAAACAGGGGTACGGTTCCTTTAAATGACCCACGGTACCGTTAAATTTAACAGTACCGTCCATATTTAATGGTATCGTGCCACTGTTTGCAAGAAGATTTCTGTGCAGGTTAGTTCTGGGCAGCTAGGGGGATGTTTTCTATGGGAACTAATTCCTGGAAATGATAGTGCCTCAACTCACTAGATACTTGTTTTCCTAAAGTGTCCCATTTAAGCTACAACTAGCACATAAAGGCTATCATGTAGTTTCCTAAGATAATGATAAGCATGCAATAAGAAGGGACAAAATAAGCTATCATCCAAATATCACATAGATTGATTAGGCAAGGAGATAGTTAAGCATGCAATAAATCAATTAGCATTCATTCATAGATAAATCCTAATAAGAAACATAGATTTCTTCAACACTTATGACTTGAGCATTCCCCCATTCTTGGCATACTCTTGTCTTGAGCATGAGTCTCATTTTCATGATTTGGATCATCAAAGGGTGCATAATGAGTGGAGGATTCAGAAATGAGGATTGATGAGACATGTGACTCGTTTATGGGTTGCATGATGGGTTAGACAAGGGAGTATTGAGGACCGTTGAGGTAAGGGTGTAGGTTCATGAAATGGTGATAGAGACGGGTTAGGAACATCCCATAGGGTATCAATTTATTCTTGTTACCCTTGAGATGGACAATTCGCTTAGCGAAGAAATAAGCGAGGTTGTATGGTTGTTGGGTTAGGAGACAGTAAATCATATGAGCACAACACGCCGGGAGTTGCTCACGATTTCCTGTGAGACTTAGAACATTTTCTCGCAGGATGACTGCCCAAGAAAGTAGTTCATGACGAACCTCTTCCAAACTAATTTTCGTTGGATTAGGGTAAGAGGGGTACTTATAAGTACGGATGAGTTTGGTTAGTTCGGATGGAGAGGGTATGTACGAGCAGTACGGACTATTCTCCTCACGATAGTGAAAGAGAGACTCAAGACACCAATCTTCAGTATAGGCACATTGTCCATGATTGGGTATTCGAAGGATCTGAGCAAATTGCTCAAGAGTTAGGACGAATTTGAAGTTTTGGACCCAAAACCAAAGTGACAAGGATTGATCCTCGTTACGTACGAGTTCTACTTGTCGAAAGAACTCCAACACAAAACGAGGACAAATGTTCTCGTTAATGTGGAGTAGACAATCGAATCCTATAGCTCTAAAGGAAGTGTTGATGTCCCGATGGTAAATTAGGGACGGATCAACGACACGGCCTTCATGAAACCGACGGGTTTCAAGATTGACATAGGCACGAATGTGGTTACCGGGAGTTGTGGGTTCTTGTGAAATTTCGGGTGTGTAGGTATCGGTTAGGAGATGATCAAAATCATAATCATGAGACATTTTTGTTTCCTAAACAAAATTTTAAGGAAAAATTAGAGTGAAGAATAGTTGCATTATGCACATGCCTAGTGTGTGCCTAAATGCAAACTATGTGGAGGTGCGGTAATCTCGACTCAAAAGAAAATAATGAGATGACCCTAACACTCCTAATTTTACTTTTGCTCAAACAAATATGTCGAAAAATACATATTGATTATGTAATTCGATCAATATTCGTGAGATCATGTATGCATGAAAAGATGTTTTTAGTTTGCATCAACAATGCATGAAAAGAACAATTTCATGGTCCTAGTTTGTTAAAAATGATGGAATTGGGGTGTTTTGGTAACCTCAATGTTTTTAGTACCAAAGATTTTGAAATGTTTTGGTGTTGATGACTTCTAATTGAAAATTTCCTAGAAAAAATTGAAAAACCCCAATTCAATTTTCATCAATGCATAAACCCTAGACCCAAAATTAAAAAATTGGAGTAAGGTGACTTACAATTTTTGTTGAAAAAGGGTGAGAATGATTTAGGATCTTGAAACTCAATGTCTTGAATATGATCTTGAAGGGGTGTAATTAAGTGTTGGGTGTGAGGTTAAGTTATGACAGCAGTTGCTGAGGTTATGAGGGTTTGGAATGAGTAGTGTGGAAAAAGGGGAACTGAAATACGGAATGTTCCAGATGCACGGTTCCACGGTATCGTTAAATTTAACGGTGCCGTCCCACATTTAGTGGAGCCGTGATCTGCTGGGACTGTTTTCTGTCCCATTTTGATTTTTGACGAACAAGTCTCGCTGTTTTAGTGAGACCTATTGTCACGAGGAAAGAATTTGTACCCAACAAATTCTTTTGACTAGGGAGACCTAAACTAAATTACACGAGACTCACGAGATGACTTCAAGAGTCATGAGACTTATGGAATATGTTCCATCATTCCTAGACCTAGACGGAGATAATTAAAGGATTCTCGTTTGAGAGGTTTGGTTAGGATGTCTGCGATGTTTTCCTGAGAAGGAACTTTCTCAATGGAAATGTTTCCTTTCTGAACATTATCGCGAAGGAAGTGGTTGCGGATTTCGATGTGTTTGGTACGGGAGTGTTGAACGGGGTTTTTGCTCAAGTCAATAGCACCTTTATTATCGCACATAATGGGAACGTCATCTAGATGGATGTCATAGTCTATAAGGGCTTGTTTCATCCATAGTGCTTGTTGACATGCCTTTCCGGCGCTTACATACTCGGCTTCGGTCGTGGAGATAGCGAGAGCCGTTTGTTTCTTGGAGAACCAAGAAGTTATACAACAACCCATGAAGGTACAAACGCCACTCGTACTCTTTCGATCCACATAATCTCCCGCATGATCAGAGTCGGCATAGACAACAGTTTCTACACCGGTCCCCTTGGGATAAAATAATCCCAAGTGTATAGTCCCTTTAATGTATCGGAAGATACGCTTAACCGCTTCAAGGTGAGAGGTTTTGGGATCCTCTTGGAAGCGAGCACAAAGGCAGACACTAAACATGATGTCGGGCCTACTTGCCGTGAGGTATAGTAAACTTCCTATCATACCTCTATACTTAGTGCTATCCACGGACTCACCTTCTTCATCTTTCGTGAGCTTTATTTCCGTGGACATGGGAGTTTTCATGGGCTTAGACTCTTCTAAACTAAACTTCTTAAGCATCTCTTTACTATACTTAGCTTGATTAAAGAAGATGTCATCTTCCATTTGTTTAATTTGTAAACCAAGGAAGAAATTTAATTCACCCATCATGCTCATCTCAAACTCGTCGTGCATGATTTTTGAGAAATCATCGCACATCTCTTGACAAGTTGATCCGAATATAATGTCGTCGACATATATTTGAACAATGATGAGATGTGAATTTCTTTTCTTTGTGAAGAGTGTGTTATCAACCTTTCCCATGGTATATTCATGTTCAAGCAAGAAGGCTTTTAGTCTATCATACCAAGCTTTAGGAGCTTGTTTAAGACCATAGAGTGCTTTCTTGAGTTTATAAACATGATTCGGACATTCGAAATCAACGAATCCCGGAGGTTGCGCAACATACACCTCCTCGTTGATATAACCATTAAGGAACGCACTCTTCACGTCCATTTGGTATATCTTAAAGTCTAAGGCACATGCATAGGCAAGGAGTATTCTAATTGATTCTAATCTAGCTACGGGTGCATAGGTTTCATCATAATCTATTCCCTCTTGTTGGTTGTAGCCTTGTGCTACCAACCTTGCCTTATTCCTAACTACGACGCCATTTTCGTCGAGTTTGTTTCTAAACACCCATTTAGTTCCTATGATAGTTTGATTTCTAGGAAGAGGTACTAAATCCCAAACTTGGTTTGCGGTGAATTGATTTAGTTCCTCCTGCATGGCAACTATCCAACTTTCATCCTTAATTGCTTCACCTACATTCTTAGGTTCTACGGTAGATATGAAACAAAAGAAGTTACTTTTGTTTTGTGCTTGTGACCTAAGGGTTCTTTGGTTTAGGTTACCTATGACATTTTCAATAGGATGGTTTTTGGATTCCTTAATGTTGACAATTTCGTCAACTTCAACTATTTCATCCTCAATGTCATCTTCTAGGGTTTTCTTGCCATTAACCTTAATGGCTTCATCCTCATCTAAGTCATCATCAACCAATGGTGATGTCTTAGATTGTGGAAGACTTTCATCGAATGTCACGTTGAGTGATTCTTCGACTTTCGAGGTTTCTCTATTTAGGACAACGTAGGCTTTACTATTTTGGGAGTAACCTAGGAATACACCTTCGTAAGACTTTGGGTCAAACTTGGTGAGGTAATCTTTAGTGTTTAGTATGAAGCATTTGCTTCCAAACACTCTAAAGTAATCAAGAGAAGGTTTTCTTCCTTTCATGATTTCATATGGGGTTTTTCCTAGGATAGGTCTAATTAGAATCCTATTTAGGATGTAAGTTGAGGTGTCCACCGCATTACACCAAAACTTTTGCGGAATTGAATGTTCATTCAACATCGTTCTACTCATTTCTTGTAGAGTACGATTTTTCCGCTCAACTACCCCATTTGATTGAGGAGTGTGTGGAGCCGAGAAATTGTGAGTAATACCATTAGCATCACAATATACTCCAAATTGCACTTCATTATCAAATTCCCGACCATGATCCGTCCTAATAGAAACTATTGTACATCCTAGTTGATTTTGGACTTTCTTACTAAAGATTTCAAATTCCTCAAAGGCTTGAGTCTTATTCTTAAGAAATCTAGTCCAAGTATACCTAGAGTAGTCATCAACTATTACTAAGGTGTAGAGATTTCCTCCGTAGCTCCGTACGGCGGATGGACCGAATAAGTCCATGTGAAGTAGTTCTAGGCATCTAGAGGTCGAGACCATATTCTTAGCTTTGTGACTAGAATGAGCTTGTTTTCCAACTTTACAAGCGTCACAAAAGTGTGTGTCGAACTTAATCTTAGGTAGGTTTCTAACTAGTTCCTTAGATGCCAATGATTGTATAAGACGCATATTGGCATGACCTAGTCTCCTATGCCACAGAGTGGTATGATCATCTATAGTTGCTAGACAAATCTTATCTTCAGGCTTATTTCCTATCTTCATGACAAATAAGCCATTTTTCCTAACTCCTTTGCCTATGGTTTTCCCATTCTTAATAATCTCACTACCCTCTTCAGAGAATATGACTCTACACTTATTATCTACCATTTGACTAATGCTAAGTAAGTTAAAACCTAAGTTATCTACGTGCTCAACATTTCTAATAATGAGAGAGTCTTGAGTAATCGTACCTTTGCCTATAATGTTGCCCTTAAGTTTGCTACCGAAAGTGACATTACCTCCGTTGTATGCCTTGTATGATGAGAATAAACTTCGGTTGCCCGTCATGTGATTAGTGCCATCCACTATCCTTGACCCATTCGTCAGGCTCCAAGTCAATTCCCAAGCATATCTCATTAGAAGCATGAGCCATTAGACATGTTTCGTCTTTGGGCTTCTTTTCTTCATCATCACCGCTATCGCTCCAGGAGCCTCCTATGAGAGCTCGTTGGTTGTTGACTTTTGGTGGCTTGGGACACTCTCCTATGAGGTGATTAGGATCTCCGCATCTAAAGCATTTCCTATCACTTGTCCCTTTCTTTTCAGCATGGTTCTTTTGTGATGTCTTCTTCTCATCACGAGGTTGCCTAACGAACCTACCTCTTCTCCTAAAGAACTTTTTAAAGTCCCTAACCGCTAATGCATATTCCTCATCTTCACTATCGGAACTCGAACATTCCTCATCACTAGACTCCTTCTTGGCTTTCAATGCTAGAGATCTACCTCTCTCGCTTTTGCCTTTGACTATATCGGAGTCTTTCTTAATTATCATCTCGTGAACTTTCAAGTTTCCTATAAGTTCATCGAGTGACAACATCGCCAAGTCCTTTGACTCTTCAATGGCGGTAACCTTTGCTCTCCATTTAGGATGTAGAGCCCTAAGGAACTTCCTAACATAATTCTTGCTAGAGTAACCTTCATCAAGAGCTTTGAGACTAGTAACAATAGTATTGAATCTAGCAAAAGCATTATCTATAGATTCATCTTCCGTAATGGAAAATTGTTCATATTGTTGAACAAGAAGATCTACCTTGTTCTCTTTGACTTGGTTATTACCTTGGTGAGTGACTAACAAAGTTTTCCAAATATCTTTTGCCGTATTACACATGAAAATTCTTTCAAATTCCTTTTTAGGCAAAGCATTATAAATCATCATTTTAGCCTCATTATTTTTGGCTAATTTCCTTTTAAGTTCATCACTTTGTTTATCATAAGAAACTATTTCATCCTTTTTAGTTTCCGGATTCATTTGAATAGGTTGAAAGTCACCCTCGGTAATAACATGCCAAAGATCAATGTCTTTTGATTTCACATACGTTTTGAATCTTGTTTTCCAATAAATAAAACAATCGGTTTCGAAAAGTGGTGGTCTTTGCATAGATTGCCCTTCTAGATATTTGTCGGAATCCATTGATCGATTCAAGTTTTAAAATACAATATACTTTAAAATCTTGACTGACGTGGCTTCTGATACCAATTGTGGGAAACTAGAAGGGGGGTTGAATAGTTTACCGGTTTAAAATTCTTTTAAAAAATCTTGTTTTAAAAGTTGGTTATTGGAAACTTTGATTCGAACTCTATGTGTAATCAATCAACACCAATATGAACTACACACTAAACTAAATAATATAAAATAATGAAAGTAAAGAGTAGAGTTGGAAAGATCAAACCGGGACAAAGGATTTATAGTGGTTCGGCTACGAAGCTCTTCTTCGCCCTACTCCACTCCCCGAGTACCACACTCGAGAGTTTCAAGCACTATGTCAACAACCTCCCTTCAGGCGGAGAAAACCGTACACGTCGCTTATCCTATTACCGACACTAAGCTAAATGTCGAGTGCTAATCTTAGCTAGCACCAATCTACCAAGGTCCACGTGACCAATCACACAAGCCCTAATGGCTACAAGAGATCACCACGATCTCAACACGATCACAAAGATCAACTCTCACTTCACTCTACTCAATCTAACTACTCTAGATCCTTTGACTACTCACACACAAGCCCAATGGCTTCAAGAGATCTTCACTATCTCTTAAGATCACAATGATCTTCACTCACACTCTCACAAAAGAAAGATAATCTTGATGTATGCTAAGATACAACAAGGATGTAACAAGTGTTACAAGACCTAACAACTACAACTCTTGTATCTTCTTGAATACCTTGAGTTCTTCTCTTGCTAATGAAGAGGAATGATAACACCTTGTATCAACTTGGACACTTGTGTTCTTCTCTTGATAATGAAGAGGAATGATAACACCTTGTATCAACTTGGATACTTGTGTTCTTCTCTTGCAAGTGAAGAGGAATGAAGAGGATCACTTGAAGGATGATTGGATCACTCTTGAACAAAAGAAAAACTAACCTAAATGATCTAAGAAAGAAAGTGTGAAGAGAGTATTCAACTCAGAAAGTTTTGTGTGTGAAAGGATGCCTAAAAACTGTGAAAGGGGTGGGTATTTATAGGCAAAGAAAATCTGAACGTTACAGAAAAAATGGTACGGACGGCTCCGTTAAATACCCCATGGCTCCGTTAAATTTAACGGTACCGTGGAGCCGTGGTAGACTAGGACGCTCCAAATTTTGTCTTTTCTGGTGAAAACTTATTTGGGGAAGGTTGGAGCTGATTTTGGGGGGGAAATAGCTGTTGTGATTTTCAAACTTATTTTTCCATTAAAACATTTCTTAATATTTCAAAAATAATTTGTCATGTGTATTTTTGAAAAAATGTTTTGTCCCATTTAAAATGTGAATTTTCAAAACATTAATTCACTTCTTTGATCACTAGTTCAAGTTGTAACTTTGTTCAAAAGTGATTTGCGTAGAAACGGGATCTTCCGATTAAAGACTTGTTTACGTTGATTTTAACGTATCGTGATTTCACATTTTGTCATCCTCAAAACGTGAAGTAATCGAAAGATATAAATAACGTTTTTAGAACATTATTTGCATCAACAATTTTGGTTCTCTCTCTCTTCCTCGTTTTCTCCTCCCAAACCCTAAAGATGGTACTGATCTATCACCTCTCAACTCCAAGAGCATAAATCCAAAACTAGATCCATAGCTTCATCAACTTTATCTGCTATCTATGAAGCCATCGCTCTCACTTGTGTCTCCCCAGGGTCAACGACGCATTGAGATCAAAGAAGGAGGGGGAGTGAAGCTGTTTATGGGAGTTTCCCATTCTCCATGACCAAAAGAGAGTGGATGTCTTTCCTTAACTTTTCTTTTTTGTACCGATCGGTTTCTGATTCACGAAAATCAATGCATAAATATTTCCTAGGAAACACAAGTGAAGTATGTGTAACCCGAGTCGTTATCCCAGATGAAGGATGAATGGAATTTGTGATTCGGATCATGAAACGTGTTTGAATAGTGAAAATAATAATATTTTGGGTTTTTATGCTAAAATATGTGAACAGGAACTAAAAATGACTTAATAAGCAAGGGAAATGAGGAAAATGAAATAAGCTACAATAATAAGCTAACAAGCACTGAAAAACAAAAAACTATAAGGGATGCTATGTGTGCACAGGGCAAAAAAAGGGGGTTCTTTAAGCTACTGATAAGCTATGAATAGCTATTCTAAAAAATTCAAAAAAATATGTAACAACTAGATAAGCTTCCCAATGGTAATTGTACAAAATTTGAGCTTATTTGGGCTTATAATGAAGAAATAAAAAATGAAAAACACAGCAGATCTGCACAAAATAGTAGTGGTAAAAACAGCCCACTGAGGTAATTTTTAAGCTACTGAAAAGTTATTGAAAAGCTAATATAAAAAATCTTAAAAATGTGAAATAATTATATAAGCTATCCAAGAGTGATTGTACCAAATTTGAGCTTAATTGGGCTTATAATGAAGAAATGAAAAATGAAAAACATAGGCTGAATTGGGCACTAATTATGAAAAAAAATGCAGAATTTGCAGCTGAGAAAAAGCTGTTAATAAGCTAATCTAAAAATTCTAAAAAATATGAAACAAGTGCACTAGCAACCCAAGATTATTAGTACCCAGTTTCAGATTATAAGGACTTATCATGAAGAAATTAAAAATCAAAAACATAGGGCTGAAATAGCAATATGGCTACTGAGAATGCAGGCTGTCTTAAATCTGATGTAGGCTGATTATGCAATACTATGAACCAAGGCTTGGGGAACCAATTCAACTACTGACTATAGACCTAATGCACTATAATGATACCAAAAACAAGGGCTTAAAAGGGCTTATTCTATAATATGCTTATAACAACAGTGAACACTCTAATATTACACTAACCTATTCAAATCCTCAAAAACTTTCATTTCAGCTCAAGAACTCCTACAAACTCTTTAAATAAGCTAAATTAGCACTGATTAAAACTTACCCAATGGCATGTGAACAGTGCAGCTTCTTTTTGACCCATTTCCAGTGCTGACCCAAACACTCCTTATATGGACTGTTTTGGTTTTAAGCTATGGAAAGTGAAATTGAAGCTGAAAACTTGAAAGAAAAATTAATGTAAAGCAATAATCACTAAAAACTGGAAATAGAGCACTAAAATAAGCTGATAAGCAAAGACACTAATTTTTGTATTTTATAAGATTTTAAGCAAAAATAGGAATGATTGAGATCTAAACTACAATTAAGCTACTCAAGGCATTGATAAGCTACAAGAAGCAGATAAAAGCACTAAATAAGCACTCAAATAAGCCAATAAGCAGTTTGACTTAATTTGACTAATTTTGATTTTTCTTGACTTTTTAAAATTAAAACAGACTTTATCCAAATTAACTTTAACAAAAGCTTTAATAAGCTCTTATGAGCTTATTGAAACAGAAATGGGAGCTTATTATCTATTTTTATGAACTAGTGAACTTAATTCGAATTCAGAAAAACTTGAACTTTTATTGAAATTGAAATTGAATACAATGCTGATAACTTAAAGACTTAGTGAGCTTAAATAAACTATAATTGATACTTAAAACTTAAATTTCTACTGATTAAACATTAAAACTACAAATACGACTTAAAATAAAAACTACATGCCATTTTTGGCTTACAAAAGGTCCTACTTATACTAAAATAAGCTGGGATCTTCATCTTGTGCTTCTCTTACCAATTCTGGACCATTGGATGGGCTTCTTCTTCATCTCAGCCCTTAATCACATTTTTGGCGCCAAAATGTTATTAGTGGATTTCCAGCTAGGATGGGTATCACGTGAAGAGGGGGAGGGATACATGTGAACTAGCCTTGGAGTGGGTGTACTAGAGCTATGGAGGGGGGTTGTTGCGTGTATCAGAGAAAGTGGTGTGGGTTTGTCAGGAAGGAAGGTGGGTGTGGTATTTTAGATTAGCGGGAAAGTGGTATAGAGATGAGGGTTGACTGTGTTTTTTACCCTGGGTTATTAGTTAAAAGGAATGGGTCGGGTTGGATGTTTTAATGGATTGGGTTGTGGGTATTGGTTGGGCTGGGTTGGGTTAAGGTTTAGTTTATTTTGGGTTTAGGTTATTTAAGGGATTTGGTTTTATTTTTAGGTTTTAGGTTTAGGTTTAAGGTAAATTAGGTTTAGGGTAAATTGTGAAAATAGGTTTTGGTTTCGGGTTTGTTTTTCCAAGCTCATTCCAAGGCTAAATCCCGGGGTTGACTTTGACTTCGTCTTCACTTGATTAAATACACAAACGTTGTCGAGACGATCCAAAAATGTCCGTTTTTTGCTCTTTTTCCCATCCAAGCTCGGTTTTGTCCGTTTTTGCCTTGTTTTCAATCCTTTTGTACCTGAAATACATAAAAACATAAACCAAGGATATCTGCAGTAATATTTGGTATTTTTGTCTGTTTTTAGCATTTTTTTTATGTATTAAATGGGCATAAAATGATGAGTAAATTGGCACTCATCATCCCCCACACTATCAATTGCTAGTCCACTGCAATCCGATCATATAAAGTAATGAAAGGATTAAAAGAATACCAAGCATACCCCGTTTCGACTTTTTATTTGATGCAAGAAATTTAAACTAGAACAAAAATAGATAACATGCTTGTCTCCAGAGAATTGAAATCGTCATCCTCTTTTTTATACTCCCAACTTAGCTTAAACTCAATGTGCAAATATTTTTGTAAAATGCTAACACTACTTATACTAATAATCTATGTAAGCCGAAATTTAACTTTTCACTCCCACAATTTATTCAAGTTAGGTGACTGTGCTCATTTTCAATATTTTGACCGCAAAAATCAACATTTATTATGGTTGTTGCTTGTTTAAGTCAAATACTAATTACCCAGAACCTCGAAAATCTAAGGATGGAAAAGGGCCTTTTCCATGTAGCGGCTTTCTTCTCGGCACATCCCAAACCAGTTGGTTTTAGGTGACCAGGCTTTTGACACCCCACAGAGAATAGTATCGGAATTAGCGGAATTTTGATTTCAAAGATTTTGGATATTCCCACTAAACTAGTATTAAATACTTAAATAAATAACAACAAACGATCATTTATAGATTAGAGACTCAAAAGTGAGATCACTCCATGTAACGGCTTTCTTCTCGGCACATCCCAAACCAGTTGGTTTTAGGTGACCAGGCTTTTGACACCTCACAGAGAATAGTACCGGAGCTTCCGGGGTCTTTGAAATCAACAGTCTACCAAATTACCGTTTAACCTTTATGACAAAATTGACGAATCCTAGTTCAACTTTCGATTTAAATTTAAGAAAAAGCAAGTTTCCGACATTTATTCATTTAAATAACATATACATCTTTATTTTTGCAACATCAAAACTTATTGCATTTTGCAATATCATTCCATTTTTTTATTTTGCAATATTATTCCATTTTTCCTTTTTTTTTTTGATTTTTCATTTTTTCATTTTTTCAATTTTTTTTTTATTTGCTTTCTCAAAAATTAAAATAAAAAGTTGAACTCGGACTCTATATCAAAGTTGTATAAAAATTTGTTTTGCATAACAAAATGATTTTAACGTTCAAACGTTTGAAAACAGCACTAATTTTAGTCAGATTAGGAGCTTCTGGGAGGAAAACTTGTATAAGCTCTAAAGAGAACCAACTACTCTACGCTTAGCCTTTTCATTTGCACAAATCGTAAAACCTTAGTCTAATCGTTAAGGAAGCAGCCAGATCAACACTCTGGCAGAGTCGGGATTCCCTTTGTTCTAACCTAATCAAGACGGCAGAGTCGGGATTCCCTTTGTTCTAACCTAATCAAGACTAAACACTTTTTTTTTATTTTTTTTTTTATTTTTTTTTTATTTTTTATTTTTTATTTTTTTGTGCAAAGCACTTCTTTTTCATGCAATTTCTTATTTAAAAACGAAAAAAATTTAAAATTTTGGTCAAAACGGGGGTACTAGGGCACTAGAAGGTACAATGTGACAAAATTTGCGAGAATCCCCCCCCCCACACACTTAGAATTGAATATCGCCATCAATATTCAAAGTACCGGCTATTATGCCGACACTTAGAACGTAAAAAGGTAATACTAATAGCCAAGTGTGTGACAGAATTCTTTATTTCACAAACAGGATTAAAAAGATATCCCTAGATAATCGTTAGCAAAAAGATCGGATATTGGGCGGCTGGATTGAAAACAGACGCATCAATCATCACGATCTAAGGGAAACCTGCAAATAAGAGCAAACAACACACAAAACAAAGCACAGTAGAGGAATTCCCCCACACTTAGTGTCAGAAAATAGAAAGAAGTCAGAAACATGGGTTGTCACCCATGAAGTGCTAATGTTTTTGTTAACCGAGTCACTAGCTTGACTCGACCCCGAATTCATTGGTCCATGGGGAAGCAAGTGGAAAAGAAAATCTTCATCGGACTTTCATTCAAGATGTTTGGATAATCATTGAAGTACACGAAAGTTCCACTTCGATGAGATGCCCACGGCTCTTAGTAATAAAAACTATAAGCGGAGATGCCGGGGTCAAAAACTTTGTCCTCATTTCCAAATGAGAGAAGGAGAGGACAAGTCACCGTATAGGTGAAGAAAGGTAGAAAAACTCGAACGACATATGTGAAGTCAATATAATGGCGATCCTCAAAGGGAAATGTCACATATGTCAGAGAAAGAATGTCCCTTAGAATTTCGGGATTAATATTTGAGGTCATATCATCAATATTAGAAATAATAGAGTCCTTGACCTCATCGTTCTCTAACACTTTATCAAAAAGAGGATTTACGTTGCTTGAAAAGTAATCGTCATCAAATTCAAACAGAGAGTTCGAATAGACTTCGAGACTTTCATTTGGAACGTCCTCATCAGAAAGTGATTCATCATCACTAGAGGAAAAATCATCATTGGAATTGAAAAGTGGGTTAGAGAAAATCCCGGAAAAATCTTTCGCATTGTCAAAGAGGATAATCACTACGAAAAGTCTCATCACATTCATTGTCAGATATATCCTCAAACTCACTTGGGATTGGGATAAGGTTCTCAACACCAGACTTTATGAATTCGTCCGATTCCTTTTCAGGAATAGTGCTAAGATGCTCATCCCCCATAATGAGAGAGTCCTCGGAGTCCATATTCGGGAAGATGGATGTGATTGCAATAGACTGAGGGAGTTGAGAAGTGAGATCGTTCAAAGGAATAGCACTCTCCTCGTCGTCTTCCTCATAATCGTCATCAAGAATGGCAGCCTTGAGAAATATGGAACGCCTTTGTGCTGCTCGTTCTTCGGCTAGTAATTCTTCCATAGATTTTTCATGACGATCTTCTTGGGGAAGTTTATTAACCAAATCCTTAACTTCTTCTATTAAATCTAGAACATGGAGAAGTTCTTGAGGAAGTGGCTGAGGTTGTGTTTGAGTCATTTGGTACTGTGGAGGGTGGTCATGATAAGAATAATCATAATTGTTACAAGGGCCGTGCTCATAGACAAGCGGGTTCCTCGTTTGACAATCGAAGTTATAATGCGGACCTCCACAGAATTCACAACAGTAAAACTGTTGTGACTAACTCGGTGAATCATATGGATATTGGTCACAACCAAAATTTTGATTGTTACACGAAACCTGCTCATAGACAAGCATATTACTTGCTTGACAATCAAAACTTTGGTGAGGACCTTCACAATTTGCACAAAGATCATTTGGCGCGTTTTGAAACAATGTATCATTGAAGTTTTGATAGCACGGTTCTTATCCAAATGAATTCTGAGGAGGGTGGTTGAAATCATTTTGAAAATTTGGATAAGTAAGTGTATTTCCGATTTCAGAAGTGCAACACATGCAAAGTCCATGAGTAAACCCACATTCTTTCCAAAAACATCGTTCACAAAGTGAATTATTTCCCAACGGATCTCCACAATTAAAGCAATTTTGCTGAATGAATGAAGATGGCTGGGATTGTGGTGGGTAGTCGGAAGATCCTTGGGAATCATTGAAGGAAGTTGGATTTGTATTAATGGGTAATTCACACCAATTAGTAAATCCATTGCTACAATTACCTCCACACCGCTCACACAAATACTTGTAACAACGATGATCATCACCCACTGGACTTTTACAGTGAAAACAGTGATAGTCGAGTGACGACATAAGAATTAATCATTAAGGAGGGATAAGAAGAAAATTAGAATTAAACGGATAGAGGGTGAGAGATAAAGAATTAAAAGAATAAGAGGAATAAGAAGAATATTTTTTATTTTTAAAATTTAGAAACATTTGAAGAACACAAAAAAAAAAAGGAAAATAGATTTGAAAAGAAAATATTTTTGGGTTTTTATAAGAAAATATTTACGAGAGAAAACGATAACTTCTCGGAAGAAGGGTCTTCAAAACACGCATCGACAAACGAGAATCTAAAATTCACTTCAAGCCTTCCCCGGCAGCGGCGCCAAAAATTGATTCGAGAAAATCAATGCATAAATATTTCCAAGGAAACACAAGTGAAGTATGTGTAACCCGGGTCGTTATCCCCGATGAAGGATGAATGAAATTTGTGATTCGGATCGTGAAACGTGTTTGAATAGTGAAAATAATAAGATTTTGGGTTTTTATGCTAAAATATGTGAACATGAACTAAAAATGACTTAATAAGCAAGGGAAACGAGCAAAATAATAAGCTACAATAATAAGCTAACAAGCACTGAAAAACAAAAAACTATAAGGGATGCTATGTGTGCACAGGGCAAAAAAGGGGGTTCTTTAAGCTACTGATAAGCTATGAAAAGCTATTCTAAAAAATTCAAAAAAATATGTAACAACTAGATAAGCTTCCCAATGGTAATTGTACAAAATTTGAGCTTATTTGGGCTTATAATGAAGAAATGAAAAATGAAAAACACAGCAGATCTGCACAAAATAGTAGTGGTAAAAACAGCCCACTGAGGTGATTTTAAGCTACTTAAAAGCTACTGAAAAGCTAATATAAAAAATCTGAAAAATGTGAAATAAGTAGATAAGATACCCAAGAGTGATTGTACCAAATTTGAGCTTAATTGGGCTTATAATGAAGAAATGAAAAATGAAAAACATAGGCTGAATTGGGCACTAATTATGGAAAAAAAAATGCAGAATTTGCAGCTGAGAAAAAGCTGTTAATAAGCTAATCTAAAAATTCTAAAAAATATGCAACAAGTGCACTAGCAACCCAAGATTATTAGTACCAAGTTTCAGATTATAAGGACTTATCATGAAGAAATTAAAAATCAAAAATATAGGGCTGAAATGGCAATATGGCTACTGAGAATGCAGGCTGTCTTAAATCTGATGTAGGCTAGGCTTGGGGAACCAATTCAACTACTGACTATAGACCTAATGCACTATAATGATACCAAAAACAAGGGCTTAAAAGGGCTTATTCTATAATAAGCTTATAACAACAGTGAACACTCTAATATTACACTAACCTATTCAAATCCTCAAAAACTTTCATTTCAGCTCAAGAACTCCTACAAACTCTTTAAATAAGCTAAATTAGCACTGATTAAAACTTACCCAATGGCATGTGAACAGTGCAGCTTCTTTTTTACCCATTTCCAGTGCTGACCCAAACACTCCTTATATGGACTGTTTTGGTTTTAAGCTATGGAAAGTGAAATTGAAGCTGAAAACTTGAAGGACAAATTAATGTAAAGCAATAATAAGATAAGATAAGCACTAAAAACTGGAAATAGAGCACTAAAATAAGCTGATAAGCAAAGACACTAATTTTTGTATTTTATAAGATTTTAAGTGATGCGTGGTTTTGCAACCTTACAACAGGTTTTACCTCTCAAGGGATCTCAAGAGGCTTACAACCCCACCAGGCAGTGTACCTGACCGATGTAGTATAGTGTAGTGGTAAGTACGGGGGATTGATCGTTCTCCACAGGGAATAGTGTTCGTTAGGTATGAAAAACTACTCTAATAGGTCTAAGGGTGAGAGAAGATTCTTTTTGATGTTTTTATATTTTTATGAAAGCAAGTAAAATCTCGGGTTTGAAAGAGTGGGCGGAATTAGTTGCTAGTCAACTAACCCAAATTACTACGAATGCAAATAAAATAAAATAACAGAAAATAAAAAGGTTGGTGAAAACTTATGTGGAGGGAAATGTGTTTACTTAGATTTCCTTACTCCCTAACTATCTTTTACCGGTTGATTAGTGTGTATTAGTCACGTGGATGACGGGTGTATTCCTTAATACCATTCGTGGGGTGGCGTACGTACTTCCCCAACTCTACAAGCTCCTACTTCACTCCTATGTCGAGCCGGCTAGGAAGCTCCTAACATGGGATCACTAGAATTCGCTTGTGCATTAAATACAACCATAAAAACCTTTAGTACGCATTGGTTCATGTTTCTTAAGACGTTCAAGCAAGTTACCGATTAGGAAGTTAGCCAGTTTTCTTAAGCCTAACATAGATAAACAATCATCCAATACAACTAACAACACACTAATAACCAATAATCAATAGCTAGGTTTCATTAGATCTAAGCAAACACAAGATAAATCTAGCCTAACATGTTAAACAAAAGACAAGAACAAGATAAAATCAAACAACACATAGACATATTGAATGATTAATTGATAACTTATCTTCAATGTAACATGGAAGATCTCAAGGCAAAAAGCCTTGAAAGAGCTGCCAAATTCGTCCTAGGGTTTTCACACACAAAGTTCCCCAAATAAGTTCCACCATAATGACAAAGAATTGCAAAACTATATATAGATTTTTAGATCTGACGGCGTCACGTTATGGAGTGTGACGCCGTCACCTCGCCGCTTTTAGGGTTCCCGGATGACCTTCTTGACGCCGTCCCTCTTTAGCTCTCCAAAATCCGTTCTGGCCTATCAAGGCTTGACGCCCTCAGACTATGAACGTGACGCCGTCCCTCTTTAAATTATAATGTGACGACCTTGATCAAATTAAAGGGTGACGCCGTCAGAATTCCCATGCAATTTTCACTGGCTTATCATGAGTAAATTTCACATCCACCACTTTTGCCAAGCCATGACGCCGTCCAGGCATAATCCTGACGCCGTCAAAGGTAACTTCCAGCCGATTTTTGAGACTTTGTCGTTTTCTTCACTTTTATGCTCCAAAAACGTCCAAAATGCCTCCTTTTCCAGATTTCTTCTCAAAAGTACCTAAAATGACAAAAGGAACGATTTAGGGCAATATTTGATCAAATAAATACGATTTAGGGCTTAAATGACCCCTTAAAAGCGGTACACTTTTCGCTTCATCATTAAGCAAAAATAGGAATGATTGAGATCTAAACTACAATTAAGCTACTCAAGGCATTGATAAGCTACAAGAAGCAGATAAAAGCACTAAATAAGCACTCAAATAAGCCAATAAGCAGTTTGACTTAATTTGACTAATTTTGATTTTTCTTGACTTTTTAAAATTAAAACAGACTTTATCCAAATTAACTTTAACAAAAGCTTTAATAAGCTCTTATGAGCTTATTGAAACAGAAATGGGAGCTTATTATCCATTTTTATGAACTAGTGAACTTAATTCGAATTCAGAAAAACTTGAACTTTTATTGAAATTGAAATTGAATACAATGCTGATAACTTAAAGACTTAGTGAGCTTAAATAAACTATAATTGATACTTAAAACTTAAATTTCTACTGATTAAACATTAAAACTACAAATACGACTTAAAATAAAAACTACATGCCATTTTTGGCTTACAAAAGGTCCTAATTATACTAAAATAAGCTGGGATCTTCATCTTGTGCTTCTCTCACCAATTCTGGACCATTGGATGGGCTTCTTCTTCATCTCAGCCGTTAATCACATTTTTGGCGCCAAAATGTTATTAGTGGATTTCCAGCTATGATGGGTATCATGTGAAGAGGGGGAGGGATACATGTGAACTAGCCTTGGAGTGGGTGTACTAGAGCTATGGAGGGGGGTTGTTGCGTGTATCAGAGAAAGTGGTGTGGGTTTGTCAGGAAGGAAGGTGGGTGTGGTATTTTAGTTTGGCGAGAAAGTGGTATAGAGATGAGGGTTGACTGTGTTTTTTACCCTGGGTTATTAGTTAAAAGGAATGGGTCGGGTTGGATGTTTTAATGGATTGGGTTGTGGGTATTGGTTGGGCTGGGTTGGGTTAAGGTTTAGTTTATTTTGGGTTTAGGTTATTTAAGGGATTTGGTTTTATTTTTAGGTTTTAGGTTTAGGTTTAAAAGTAATTACAACAAATAGTCATTCCACTTTAATCATAATAAGCACGGAGATTACATACTAGCACCTCACAAGTAGTGTTTAGATACTCACATCTCTCAGGTGTCATAAAAGTATATCTCATAAATGAAAACGGATAATATCTCTCACTACCTGTCATAGCAAATAGATTACCATAGGCTTGGGAAAGGATCGAAAACCTCCTCCACTAGGCGTAAGCACCTAAGATAAACTATCAAAGAGGGCTTTTAAACGGGTTATAACGTTAGGTGTATGGAAACGGAAAACACGGTTTTGTTGGATAAGGGATATTTTACTGGTGGCGAGTTAAAGATCTTGATCAATTACATGTACTATACAATGTTGCTAAGCCAAGACTCGACTCAATCTTAAGCTAATGAAAGAAAATAACAAAAACATAAAATAAACATAAAATGAAACGGGATGGTAGTCCGTATGTTTTTTCTACTTTTCTTTTTCTCATTTTTTTTTTTTTTTTCTTGATTTTTTTTTTTTTTTTTTTTTTTTTTTTTTTTTTTTTGCATACACTTTTGCCCTACCATCCAAAATAATACATCATAGGGGCATTGCATTCCCCTTACACTTGAACTTTTACATAACTTTACAAATAACTATTCTAATGACTCGAATTAAGATAATTGAAAAACTTGGAGTACTTTTTAAAATATTTAGCACATATGGGGGTAATAAATGATGTTCTTCCCCATTACTCCATTACACTAGTACTTTACCCATGAGTCCCAATCGTCCCAAAACAATATTTACAAGGATATGACTCGACTTAGCAACCATGTAATCAATTAGATAATTAACTTGGGTTTAAACAAATGTTGTAACAATAATGCACTAAAAATGAGTGCATACAAGGTAGGCTAAGGCGATTTGGGTGTACATTTAAGTGGGGTGTAACAAATTCTTCCTTTAAGTAAAATGCTTAAAGGTCGAAACGAAAAGATAGGCTCTGAGGGGTGTACTAGGGGTATCGTGTACTAAAAATGAGTACAACGTAAAGGGTGTGGAGAATTACTTGACCAATGTAGCCAAAGTAATTATAACAAAAACACAGGTGTAAAACAATAGGTTAATCCTAATGCCTCTTATCATGTAGTAAATCTAACTACACGAATGTAGTCTCACTTGTGGCCTCGGAATGGTCCTAACGCAAGTTCTAGAATTTAAGTGCTACCGGTACACACATCATAGCATAAATGCTTTTCCTACCAATTCTAGGGGCGAACCTCACATATTTGGGGGTGGAAAATTTTTTTAGTGGTACGGTTTTTGTGCTAGTCATATAACTCCTATCCATGAGACGCTCATTAAGATCAAAGTTTCACTCCTATATGTTGTAAAAAATTTTAAATTTGGCACCAAAATTGCCCTAACAGGTATTTATCTCAGTTTTATTACACATCTACTATTAAACAAACAAAAATCAAGCGCAATAGCATTCTCTAAAATCGTACTTTTACCCCCCCCCCCCCTTACAC
This sequence comes from Artemisia tridentata subsp. tridentata, assembly GCA_021014915.2. Lineage (NCBI taxonomy): Eukaryota > Viridiplantae > Streptophyta > Magnoliopsida > Asterales > Asteraceae > Artemisia > Artemisia tridentata. The sequence continues at coordinate 170,525,011 of CP139509.1, forward strand.
TTAAGATGAACATTGTCCCCAATGTTCAAATAACAAATGTAAAAGCATAAAGTAAAAGAATGAAATCAAATACTCCCCTGATTCGCTCGGTGGATAATGAAGTAACACGGTTAGATCTTCTTCCAAAGATAATGTAAAAGCTTCATGACTAATGCATCGCCAAAAGCTTGATTCAAAACATTTCCTTGTCCAAAATAACCTGTTAAACCTGAGAAAACAAACACGAAAACCTGCATAACATCGGCGGGATAAAATCTATATATAAGGATATAATGCTTGTGGGATGATAATTTTTCAGATTCCTGGAGATTATAAGTTATAGATTTAATAAAAACTTTTTATGAAAACAAAACTTTCAAAAATTTTCAGAAAATTAAACCTGACGCCGTCAGGTTGTAAAGCCTGACGCCGTCAGATATGATCTGACAGAATTCTCATGTTACGTTTCAGGAAAAATTTTGGAAAAACCTATACCTTACTTCCTGGAAATCCTGCAAAACATCATTATGACTCGATACAAGCATTTGACTCAAACAAATACTAATATGTATGTTAATTTAATATTATTATGATTCATGTTCATTTGTTCTAATAAACCGATTTGACTTTCCCTTACACTTATCTTTTGCAAAATACCTTTATATGTAGTTAAGACGAAGTTAAAAACAAAATAAAGCATTTTCACAATTTTAGTTTTGAACATGAATCAATAAGAATAAAAATTAAACACACATACGGAAATAAATAAAAACAAACAATTAAATAAACACACAAAGCAAATAAAGCTTGGGTTGCCTCCCAAGAAGCGCTTTTCTTTATTAACGAGTCTTGTAGCTAGACTCAAAGTAAGGCTCATCTAGTGTCGCTTATGCTCACGTATCTGAGTGTGAGCCATCTAATTGTTGCCTCATCTTTCTTGTATTCATCATTCAGCTCCAAACATCCATGATAATATCTCTTATTTTTCTCATGTGGATATTTGAGCCCCTTCCTCTTATCATTCTTACTTAACAAATCAAGAGGCACAAGTCTATTGCAAGATTCAATGGAGAAGTTTTTAAACCTAGGATGTGCTCGGGGCATTTGGTAAGTAAAATCTTCATCCCCATCCGAGAATGTAATTAACCCGTCCACAAGTTTTTCGTCAAGGTTGGTCAACCTTTTGAAGGGTTCTCCAAAAATGACTTGAGTTAATTTGTCATCAATAAATTCTCCTAAGTTCTCCATAACCATAAAATCCACCAAATACACAAAACTTCCAACGAATACGTGCAGTGGCTCAATCTTAGCAACAATGTTATCCCCTTGATATTCTAGCTCATCTACCATGATTTTATTATAATTAGCGCGAGAGATAATGTTCATAGGTAAAGATGAGTTAAGGTAAGCATAAAAATCATGATAACCAATCTTACATGGAAATTGCATGTTAAAGAGGCTATCCTTTTAGATCTTAGTCCTAGGGTCAACATACTTAAAGGGATCAAATTCCTCTTTTCCCCATTCCTCGTTAACTACTTCTCCATTACCGGCATCCTCATCGGAGTCTGAGTAGTAAAACGGACTAACATAGTCATTCTCATGGTCAGACTCCTCCATCTCAAAATTGTTATCAAAGTGGTGGTCGGGTGAAAAGTTGTTGTTTTCTATGATGGGGGCGGGAACGGGTAGTTGAAAGTTTGCACGGCGAAAAATACGAATAACAGGGATCAAATGACCAATGTTACTCATGAGGTAAGTGGAAGGTATCACAAACAAAAGTACAAAGAAATAAGATAGACTAAAGAAAACCTAGAAAAAGAAAATAGAAATCTCACTAGAAAGGAATCTAGTGAGTAGACCTATAAAATAAAAATTCAACCTAAACAATAACTATTCCCCGGCAGCGGCGCCAAAAACTTGATGCGTGGTTTTGCAACCTTACAACAGGTTTTACCTCTCAAGGGATCTCAAGAGGCTTACAACCCCACCAGGCAGTGTACCTGACCGATGTAGTATAGTGTAGTGGTAAGTACGGGGGATTGATCGTTCTCCATAGGGAATAGTGTTCGTTAGGTATGAAAAACTACTCTAATAGGTCTAAGGGTGAGAGAAGATTCTTTTTTATGTTTTTATATTTTTTATGAAAGCAAGTAAAATCTCGGGTTTGAAAGAGTGGGCGGAATTAGTTGCTAGTCAACTAACCCAAATTACTACGAATGCAAATAAAATAAAATAACAGAAAATAAAAAGGTTGGTGAAAACTTATGTGGAGGGAAATGTGTTTACTTAGATTTCCTTACTCCCTAACTATCTTTTACCGGTTAATTAGTGTGTATTAGTCGCGTGGATGACGGGTGTATTCCTTAATACCATTCGTGGGGTGGCGTACGTACTTCCCCAACTCTACAAGCTCCTACTTCACTCCTATGTCGAGCCGGCTAGGAAGCTCCTAACATGGGATCACTAGAATTCGCTTGTGCATTAAATACAACCATAAAAACCTTTAGTACGCATTGGTTCATGTTTCTTAAGACGTTCAAGCAAGTTACCGATTAGGAAGTTAGCCAGTTTTCTTAAGCCTAACATAGATAAACAATCATCCAATACAACTAACAACACACTAATAACCAATAATCAATAGCTAGGTTTCATTAGATCTAAGCAAACACAAGATAAATCTAGCCTAACATGTTAAACAAAAGACAAGAACAAGATAAAATCAAACAACACATAGACATATTGAATGATTAATTGATAACTTATCTTCAATGTAACATGGAAGATCTCAAGGCAAAAAGCCTTGAAAGAGCTGCCAAATTCGTCCTAGGGTTTTCACACACAAAGTTCCCCAAATAAGTTCCACCCTAATGACAAAGAATTGCAAAACTATATATAGATTTTTAGATCTGACGGCGTCACGTTATGGAGTGTGACGCCGTCACCTCGCCGCTTTTAGGGTTCCCGGATGACCTTCTTGACGCCGTCCCTCTTTAGCTCTCCAAAATCCGTTCTGGCCTATCAAGGCTTGACGCCCTCAGACTATGAACGTGACGCCGTCCCTCTTTAAATTATAACGTGACGACCTTGATCAAATTAAAGGGTGACGCCGTCAGAATTCCCATGCAATTTTCACTGGCTTATCATGAGTAAATTTCACATCCACCACTTTTGCCAAGCCATGACGCCGTCCAGGCATAATCCTGACGCCGTCAAAGGTAACTTCCAGCCGATTTTTGAGACTTTGTCGTTTTCTTCACTTTTATGCTCCAAAAACGTCCAAAATGCCTCCTTTTCCAGATTTCTTCTCAAAAGTACCTAAAATGACAAAAGGAACGATTTAGGGCAATATTTGATCAAATAAATACGATTTAGGGCTTAAATGACCCCTTAAAAGCGGTACACTTTTCGCTTCATCATTAAGCAAAAATAGGAATGATTGAGATCTAAACTACAATTAAGCTACTCAAGGCATTGATAAGCTACAAGAAGCAGATAAAAGCACTAAATAAGCACTCAAATAAGCCAATAAGCAGTTTGACTTAATTTGACTAATTTTGATTTTTCTTGACTTTTTAAAATTAAAACAGACTTTATCCAAATTAACTTTAACAAAAGCTTTAATAAGCTCTTATGAGCTTATTGAAACAGAAATGGGAGCTTATTATCCATTTTTATGAACTAGTGAACTTAATTCGAATTCAGAAAAACTTGAACTTTTATTGAAATTGAAATTGAATACAATGCTGATAACTTAAAGACTTAGTGAGCTTAAATAAACTATAATTGATACTTAAAACTTAAATTTCTACTGATTAAACATTAAAACTACAAATACGACTTAAAATAAAAACTACATGCCATTTTTGGCTTACAAAAGGTCCTAATTATACTAAAATAAGCTGGGATCTTCATCTTGTGCTTCTCTCACCAATTCTGGACCATTGGATGGGCTTCTTCTTCATCTCAGCCGTTAATCACATTTTTGGCGCCAAAATGTTATTAGTGGATTTCCAGCTATGATGGGTATCATGTGAAGAGGGGGAGGGATACATGTGAACTAGCCTTGGAGTGGGTGTACTAGAGCTATGGAGGGGGGTTGTTGCGTGTATCAGAGAAAGTGGTGTGGGTTTGTCAGGAAGGAAGGTGGGTGTGGTATTTTAGTTTGGCGAGAAAGTGGTATAGAGATGAGGGTTGACTGTGTTTTTTACCCTGGGTTATTAGTTAAAAGGAATGGGTCGGGTTGGATGTTTTAATGGATTGGGTTGTGGGTATTGGTTGGGCTGGGTTGGGTTAAGGTTTAGTTTATTTTGGGTTTAGGTTATTTAAGGGATTTGGTTTTATTTTTAGGTTTTAGGTTTAGGTTTAAGGTAAATTAGGTTTAGGGTAAATTGTGAAAATAGGTTTTGGTTTCGGGTTTGTTTTTCCAAGCTCATTCCAAGGCTAAATCCCGGGGTTGAATTTGACTTCGTCTTCACTTGATTAAATACAAAAACGTTGTCGAGACGATCCAAAAATGTCCGTTTTTGCTCTTTTTCTCATCCAAGCTCGGTTTTGTCCGTTTTTGCCTTGTTTTCAATCCTTTTGTACCTGAAATACATAAAAACACAAACCAAGGATATCTGCAGTAATATTTGGTATTTTTGGCTGTTTTTTTCATTTTTTTTTATGTATTAAATGAGCATAAAATGATGAGTAAATAGGCACTCATCAGTTTCCAGTAAGTCCCACACCTTCACAACTCACTACAATAGTTTTCACAAGAATCGGAGTGCTCAAGGATCTACCTGTGGTGTGTGGGAACTTGCTTGGATATTGTATTCAGGTCTTGTTGTTAATCCTATCAATCGACTCTCGTGTTGTCGCGTGTCGGTGCCGCACACTTATACCATTTGAATTTACTCTATTCAGACTGCTTTACTAAGGTGAGTTCATGGCCCCTACCTTTACTTGTTTTATACTATTTTCGGGGAGAATACATGCTCGTTCTTACTTAAACTCAATGCTTGTTTTACTTGAAACATGATTTGTTTTCTCAAACATACTGTTTGGCTGTAATACTTGATTGTTTACTCGAATGCGTTATATGTTTACATGTTATATACTTGATTTCTTACTCATGGACACAAGTGCTTAAAACATCTATGCCTGCATAACTGAATGAACTGGCCCAACTGCTATGTACATACATGACCGAATGAACTGGTCACATGACCGAATGAACTGGTAACATGACCGAATGAACTGGTCACATGACCGAATGAATTGGTCACATAACCGAATGAACCGGTCAAACCAACTTTAACTCTTGTGGTTCACATTACTAATTTACTTAAAGGTAAACTTTATTTTCATGACATTGTGGGCGACACAATGGTCACAAAACTTCCTATTGAACTCCCATTTCTTTTACGCTGAATTGCTATTTATGCAAACCTATGAACTCACCAACCTCGTGTTGACACTTTAGCATGTATTTTCATGTGTAAAGCGATAGCATACTATTGGAGGCTTTGGTATGGCATGGCAAGGTCATAGATGACTCTGATGTAATTGGGGCCGCTTTACTTCTTTTATGGGCTTATATTTCCGCACTGTTTTTTGAATGTTGTAAACAAAATATTTTTGAATATGAAACTTCTTTTAAACGGTTGAGGTAAAACCGTCCTTTATACTTTGTGTTGTGATACCAATTTAGTAGCACCCAAAACATGTATGCTTCCGCTAAACCAGATTTTGGGGGTGTTACAGTAGATAAAGATAACGATTACCGATGATCTTTGAATGGTGATTTTGAGTTCAAAGAATTAAAGACCAAATCTGATTTGATACCTTCAAAGACAAGTATGTGCTACATGATTGTCATCATATTTCATACGAAATTTTTAATATTTTAAAGCTTCAAAGATTTATATGACTCGGAGACATTGAAGATCCAAATCTAGTCTATCATTACATACGAGGAGATTGTTATAACACAAAGATATAATGTAAAGATAGATAATACTAGATTATGATAGATCTAATAAAGGGGAAACAGTCCAGGGACTATAATTGTAAGTTATCATATATTTAGTCTCACTTGGTATAAATAAGCCTCATTAGCCATAAGTTGTAACTTGTAACAAAACTTTCACACACATCTTAATAATAGAAACTTATTACACTAAGAAAGTCATTACAAAGAAATATGCTCTCTCTCTCTCTCTCTCTCTCTCTCTCTCTCTCTCTCTCTCTCACACACACACACATACTTGATCACAATTGATAAATCTTGAATATTGAAACCAACACCGTGTGTGTACGTTTTCGTGGAATGGTGGGGGCTAAGGAGTTGGGAGTGGTGGTGGTCGAGCTACTATCTTTTTTAACATCTTCATGAGTGTGGAAAACTAGATGGGGGGTTGAATAGTTTTACCGATAAAAATTTAGTTTCAAAATAATTGATTCAAGTTTATGTGAAATATTCTGATGTAAATAATAAATAGCAAGAATATAAACAATAATAAAGATAATAAATAAGATGCAAAGTAAATAAGTAAAGAATGGAAAGATCAAACCGATACAAAAGTATTTATAGTGGTTCGGCTACGAAGACTCCTTTCCTCGCCCTATTCCACTTCCCGAGTACCCAACTCGAGAGTTCGTAAACACTATGTCAACAAGCTCCTTAACCAGTGGAGAAACCTTACAACGTCGCTTACACTTTTTCGGGTACAAAGCTAATGCTGAGTTCTAGTGCGAGGTAGAATAAACCTAACATCGCTTACACTTTATCCGGTACAAAGCTAAATACCGAGTTCTAGTTCGAGGTAGAACCAACCTAACGTCGCTTACACTTTATCTGGTACAAAGCTAAATACCGAGTTCTAGTTCGAGGTAGAACCAACCTTAGATCTAACCGATCACAACTCTACAAAGGTGTATGATAAGTGGTACAATGTATATGTATGTAAATGACATAAAAAGAACAACAATATGATCTAAGTATGTGAATGAAGACTAGCAACAAGTAGCTTGTGGCTTAAAAGTCTTGTATGCAAGTGGTAGTGATATTTCCTTCAACAAGAGGTTAGTTGATAATCACTAAAATGAAAATGAAAAGCTATGTAATGATCAAGGAACCGAGATTGGAAAATATGAGAGATGTATGAGAAATGTGTGTGAAATCCGTGCTTTTAAATGGTGAAATGAGCCTGTTATTTATAGGCAGCAGAGTACCAGACTCACGGATCCGGCGGATCCCTTGTCCTTCATAAACGAAGGGATCCGTGGGTCTGACTAACAGCCTAGATTTGGAAAGATTTTTGGACAATATATCATACAAAATCAAATCAAATCTTCAAAAGTCAACTCCAGATTTAGAAAGATCTTTGAGGTGACATTTCATAAAATTCAACTTTAGATGACCTCATGGATGAGGTAAATATTAATTTTGATTTTCTGTTAAATAGAAAGTAATGTGTAAATTATACTATGTATATGTTTAGTTGTGTTAAAAGGAAAGTGTAAGTTAAAATATATAAGTTATCTTTCAAAAATAGTGTAGACGCTTGAAAAATAATTTATATATAATAGTAAGTAATGTGTTGGTTAAAATTGTTTTTTAATAATTACTAAAGACTTTATATAATAATTTATATACCTTTAGTGATATAAATGATTAGTTAGAAAACTATATGTTTAAAACTTATAGACTTTACTTAAAATAGTTTTATGCTTGTCATCGACAAAACTTAGAAAGATCGTAAAATATAAATAAACGTTTTTACGCATTTTATTTGTATTAACAATGAGTTTACATATACATGGTTGCTAAGCATGTAAATTTACAGTTGAGAAATGTTGCAAAAATCGCTAGGCGTTAGGGAAGCGGTCGGGTACCGCTTAGCAATTAATCGTTATGCGTGGATTAATCGATGATTAATCGGATTGGCATTTTTATATAGAAAATTATAATTTCAGATATTATACGTATGAAATAAGCATAGTGCTTCTAAGTTCAAATACGTATGCGGGGATTAATCAGATTGGCATTTTTATATAGAAAATTATAATTTTAGATATTATACGTATCAAAAAAGCATAGTGCTTCTAAGTTCAAATACTTCAAGTTTCAAATATAAACATAATACTTCAAAGTTCAACCAAAAAGTTATAAACATAATTTTTTCAAAGTTCAAACATAAATATTAGATCATTAAATCGATGCTTGATCCTCCTCTTGTCCATATTGTTCAGTAATTTCGACTCCATCTGACACATACTCAACCTCCACATCTACATCATCTTCACTTTCCGATTAGTCCGATTAGGCGGATTAGGCCGATTTTGTCCGATTAATCCGTTTGTTAACCGATATTTGACCAAACCGATTAAATATGCCGATTAGGGAAAATCCGGGCGCTTAGTGACCGACTAGCGCCTAGGTGCCGAGCGGTCGATTTTTGCAAAACTGCTGTTGAGTATATTGCCCATTTTTCTTGAGGATAAATTCTAAGAATGTTATACTTTGTTTCAGACTCGTGGGTACGATCGCTTACAAAGCCTATATGTAGAAGTGACGATTGTATATTATAGCATTTAATTTTCATTATTATATTTAGTTTACATATGATTTTTGTTGGAACCTCAGGTTGATAATCATAATATTTGTATGAACTGTACACAAAAATGTAACCTTCGACTCAACCCAAAAAAGTTTGGAGCAATCTTTTAGGCGAGTTTGTATTAAACATCAGCTAAAAGACGTCGATGCGTAATTCAACATGATGCCTTCAGATTCCCGCAACAAAATCAAGTTTATCAAAATAAAAAACCATCATATTTGCTTATGCAAGTTAGAGGGTGTTTGGTTTGTATTAGGGAATCACTATAAGTATAGTTATGGGAATGGGTTTCTAATCACCATTGGAGGGTTTAGAGAATGTCTACATTTGTTGGTTTCATACCCATCCGAAAATAAAACCCATAAACCAAACAACTTTATTGAAGAAAAAAAAGTCATTCCCCATTTCCATACCTTCGAACCAAACACACCCTAAATTTATGTATGCTTGTGGTTATTTGACTATTTGTTTGATTACATATATGTTTTATGAGTTGAGATCCATGAAGAACCCCTCCTTGCCATAGAACCAATCAACAAATCCCAACCATACAATCCAATTTGATCCAAAGGCTTAGATTAAATATGATATTTACACTTGAGGGGAAAAAACGGAAACTACATAACCAAAAAATATAACGATATATTCATTATTTCCCAAAAAAGATTAGGGCAAAAAACACACACACACCTCCACCGTCAACATCAACCGTCCACCTCCCAACCGTCAACCCCAACCGTCCACCTCCAACCGTCAACATCAACCATCCACCTCCACCGTCGCCATCCCCAAAACGTCGTCATCCCCAACCGTCGTCATCCTCAACCGTCGTCATCCCCAACCGTCGCCATCCTCAACCGTCGCCATCCCCAAAACGTCGTCATCCCCAACCGTCGAAACCTTAAATTCCGTCATCACGCCATCGTTATGGAAGAAGAAAATTTAACTGAGATAATGGTGGATGCTGATGTGGAAGAAGGTAAATCATATATGATTCTTCTGTTCTTTCTAGTTTACTGTTTTAACTCACATGTGATTTTCTAAAAAAACAGATTCTCAGATCGTTATGGTGGATGATGAGGTTATGGATGAAGCTGAGATGTTGGTGGATGCTGTTGTTGAAGAAGAAAATATTGCTGTTATTAAAGGTAAATCATATGTGATTCAGCTTATTTTTTTGCTTTTTAAGCTTATTAATAGATTATGTTTTATCATATATTTTGTTTTATAAATTCTGTAAATCAAAGAAGAAAACAATCATATATGATTCTATGAGAATCATATATGATTCTTGTGGAATCATGTATGATTCTCAAAGAATCATATATGATTCATTCTCAAAGAATCATATATGATTCTCATAGAATCATATATGATACCTCATAGAATCATATATGATTCCTCAAGAATCATATATGATTCTATGTGAATCATATATGATTCTTGTGGAAACATATATGATTCTAACGAAAAATACTATATTTCAGCATCTGTGACGACACCAAGGCCGACTTTATACGCACATGAAGAAACTCCCGGTGGATCTGTTACTTGGGAACCTGTTGTTGATGATATTTATTTACCTGTTGAGGGGAAAAAGTTTAATACGATAGAGGAATGTGTTGAAATGTACAACAAATATGCTGAAGTAGCAGGATTTGAAGTTAAAAAATCGGCCCAAAAAAATACAAGAAGTGGTTTGGTAAAAAGTAAGTACCTTATGTGTAATAGGCAAGGGATTCCAAAAGAGATAAATATAAACACATTGGATCCAGAAAACAGTGATAAGCAAGTAAGAAATACAAGACAACGGGTAACAGGTTGTATGGCGCGGGTATTAATAACTTTGGATGATGTTTCTTGAAAATATGTAGTACATAAATTCAATTCTAAGCACAATCATTTAATGATTCCGAAAGAGTATCAGCATCTAACAAAGAAACAAAGGAAGATGACTCAAGCGGAAAAGGTGTTCGTTATGAAAACTTCAAATATGAAACTTGGTGCGACAAAGGCACACCGTTTGTTATGTGGCATTAAAGGTGGTTATCAATATGTTCATGGCACAAGCAGTGATTTCAAGAATCATCAAAGGGATATAAATGTGTGCATAGGTGAAACTGACGCGCAAATGCTGATAAACAAAATGGAAAACCGAAAGAAATATGTGCCGAACTTTACATTTCATTATAAGGTTGAAAAAAGTGAGTTGGTTGCAATTTTTTGGGCGGATGAAGTTGCCAAATGCAACTATAAGGAATTTGGAGATGTAGTGTCATTTGATGCAACATTCAGAACAAACAAGTAAGTAACTTTGATGCAGCTATAAGAAATTTGGAGATGTAGTGTCATATATGATTCCACAAGAATCATATATGATTCTTGTGGAATCATACATGATTCTTGTGGAATCATATATGATTCTCATAGAATAACATGTTAAACTTTTGATTCAATTTTGAAATTTTTGTGTGAAACTTTTGATATTCAGGTACGACATGGTGTTTGTTCCATTCACTGGGATAGATAATCACAAGAAGTCTGTGACATTTGGTGCGGGAATGCTTCTAAGAGAAGATGCAGAGGCATACAAATGGCTACTGACATCATTCATGACTGCACATGGGAAACAACCAAAAATGATTGTAACGGATCAAGATGGAGCCATGAAGTTAGCAATTGAATCTGTACTTACTGAATCCAAACACAGACTATGCATGTGGCATATCTCCCAAAAAATTCCAGCAAAGGTATTTCAATTTATACAATATTTTAAAAAGTTAGCAGTTGAATCACATATGATTTTTTCAAGAATCATATATGATTCGCATAGAATCATATATGATTCGCATAGAATCATATATGATTCACGTAGAATCATGTCAGAATCATATATGATTCTGTCAGATTCATATATGATTCTGTCAGAATCATATATGATTCTTGAAAGAATCATATGTGATTCTTTCAGAATCACAGGGATAACATTTTTTTTTTTTCAGATTTGTAAAGAAATCTATAATGAAACTGATTTCAAAGAGAGGTTGAACAAGATTGTGTGGAATATGTTCATGGAACCATTGAAGTTTGAAGAAAATTGGACAAAATTGGTTGAAGATTTTGAATTGCAAAACCACAAATGGATGAACAAGATGTTTAGACTTCGAGAAATGTGGATACCAGCGTATTTTATTGACTCACCATTATTTGGATTAATGAGAACTACTTCAAGGTCTGAGAGTGAAAATGCATTCTTTAGACATTTCACAAATCACGGGTCGACATTGGTTCATTTCATGATGTGCTTCGAATCTGCAATGGAGAGGCAAAGGTATCAGCAAGAACGAATGGACTTTAACACATTTGACTCAGCTCCAAAACTTTGTACAGAGTTGAATATAGAACGCCATGCATCTAAAGTATATACAAGAACAATGTTTCTGCTTGTACAAAAGGAAATTAAAGAAGCTTGTTGGAATTGCACAATAGAAGAGTTTAGAACAGAAGAGGGATGTGAGATGCTTAGGGTCAGAGATAGGAATGCGGCTTCTTATAGGACTCTGAATAAACAAAAAGGAGAAGAGGAGGTGCAGGAATCTGAAAAAGTAGTAGAATACAAGGTAAATTTACTTGAATATTATTAAATAATTTTAGCTGTTATTATTGTATATAAAAAATCATATATGATTCTATTGAGAATCATATATGATTCACTTGAGAATCTTATATGATTCTTGTGGAATCATATATGATTCTCTTGAGAATCATATATGATTCTTGTGGAATCATTTATGATTCTCTTTAAAATCATATATGATTTTCATGTAAATCATAAGAAAATCATGAAAATCATATATGATTCCAAAACTAAAAAAGTTCTAATTTTCTTCCCTTTCTTTTCTGTAATAAGGTTCTGCGTTCTCCTGAAGATGGGTCAGTAGAATGCACTTGTAGGCACTTTCTTCGATTCGGGTTCTTATGTCGACACGTATTTTGTGCTTTGAAGAACCGTGATGTTAAAATGATCCCGGAAAAGTACATTTTGAGGCGTTGGAGGAGAGATATAATACCACCTGCATTGAGAAGAAACACAAACAGGTATGGAGAAAAAAATGTACCAGTTGAGAAATTAACAAATGAGGCTACTTTCGTGGTAGACGAGTGTTTATATTTGTTGGGTAAAGATGAAGGCAAGTTAGGAAAGTTTGTGGAAGAATTGAAATCAATCAAGAAACGAATTGAGGATGAAGCACCTAAACCTCCTTCACGGAAAAAAGAAATTGAAAATGTGATTGAGGATGTATATGCAGTTAAGATACCTGAAAAACAAGATGTCAACAATCCATCCAAAGCTTCAACCAAAGGTTGGTCTAAAGAAGCACGTAGAAAGAGTGGAAGAGAAATAGCACTTGAAGAAACATCTAAGCGGGAAAGGAAATGTGGATTTTGTGGTTAGAAGACTAACAAGCACACCAAGATGACATGTCCATTGAATCCAAAGTATATTGCAAAACTTGCAAGAACTGCTGCTGCACAAAAGGATAGAACTGATGCAAGTGAACAAGCAACGAGAAATGTTGCAGCTGAACAAGCAACTAACGCTTCTTGAATATCAATTTCTTTAAATTTATTTATTATTATTGAATCTATCTATTTAGATGTCGCACTGTGATGCGTGGTTTTGCAACCTTACAACAGGTTTTACCTCTTGAGGGATCTCAAGAGGCTTACAACCCCACCAGGCAGTGTACCTGACCGATGTAGTATAGTGTAGTGGTAAGTACGGGGGATTGATCGTTCTCCACAGGGAATAGTGTCGTTAGGATTGAAAAACTACTCTAATAGGTCTAGGGGTGAGAGAAGATTCTTTTTTATGTTTTTATAATTTTATGAAAGCAAGTAAAATCTCGGGTTTGAAAGAGTGGGCGGAATTAGTTGCTAATCAACTAACCCAAATAACTACGAATGCAAATAAAATAAAATAACTGAAAATGAAAAGGTGGTAAAACTTATGTGGAGAGAAATGTGTTTACTTAGATTTCCTTACTCCCTAACTATCTTTTACCGGTTGATTAGTGTGTATTAATCGCGTGGATGACGGGTGTATTCCTTAATACCAATCGTGGGGTGGCGTACGTACTTCCCCAACTCTACAAGCTCCTACTTCACTCCTATGTCGAGCCGGCTAAGAAGCTCCTAACATGGGATCACTAGAATTCGCTCATGCATTAAATACAACCATAAAAACCTTAGTACGCATTGGTTCATGTTTCTTAAGACGTTCAAGCAAGTTACCGTATAGGAAGTTAGCCAGTTTTCTTAAGCCTAACATCGATGAACAATCATCCAATACAATTAATAACACACTAATAATCAATAATCAATAGTTAGGTTTCATTAGATCTAAGCAAACACAAAGAAAACCTAGCCTAGCATGTTAAACAAAAGACAAGAACAAGATAGAATCAAACAACACATAGACATATTGAATGATTAATTGATAACTTATCTTCAATGTAACATGGAAGATCTCAAGGCAAAAAGCCTTGAAAAAGCTGCTAAAATCGTCTTAGGGTTTCCTCCCAAAAGGTTACACACAAAATTCCACCCTAATGACAAAAAAATTGCAAAACTATATATAGAGTTTAAGGGCTGACGGCGTCACGTTGTAGATCCTGACGCCGTCACCTCGCCGCTTTTAGGGTTCCCGGATGGCCTTCCTGACGCCGTCCCTCTTTAGACCTCCAAAATCCTCTCTGGCTTATCAAGGCTTGACGCCGTCAGATTAGTGCTTGACGCCGTCCCTCTTTAGCTTAAGCCGTGACGACCTTGATCACATTAAAGGGTGACGCCGTCAGATTTTTCATGCAAAATTCTCTAGCTTATCATGAGTAATTTTCACATCCACCACTTTTGCCAAGCCATGACGCCGTCTGGACCAATTCCTGACGCCGTCAAAGGTACTTTCCAGCGTAATTTTGAGACTTTGCCGTTTTCTTCACTTTTATGCTCCAAAAACGTCCAAAATGCTTCCTTTTCCAGATTTCTTCTCCAAAGTACCTAAAATGACAAAAGGAACGATTTAGCGCAATATTTGATCAAATAAATACGATTTAGGGCTTAAATGACCCCCTAAAAGTGGTACACTTTTCGCTTCATCAAATACCCTTACACTTGAGATTTGCTTGTCCTCAAGCAAATGCGCTTTTATTCTAATCAAAATACAAGTTAGGGGTCATTTAATGCTAATATAAAAGTAATTACAACAAATAGTCGTTCCACTTTAATCATAATAAGCACGGAGATTACATACTAGCACCTCACAAGTAGTGTTTAGATACTCACATCTCTCAAGTGTCATCAACATAAATCTCATAAATGAAAACGGATATTATCTCTCACTACCTGTCATAGCAAATAGATTACCATAGGCTTGGGAAAGGATCAAAAACCACCTCCACTAGGCGTAAGCACCTAAGATAAACTATCAAAGAGGGCTTTTAAACGGGTTATAACGTGAGGTGTAGGGATATGATAAACACGGTTTTGTTGGATAAGGGATATTTTACTGGTGGCGAGTTAAAGATCTTGATTAATTACATGTACTATACAATGTTGCTAAGCCAAGACTCGACTCAATCTTAAGCTAAAAACAAAATAACAAAAACATAAAATAAACATAAAATGAAACGGGATGGTAGTCCGTATGTTTTTTTCTATTTTTTTCTTTTTCTCATTTTTTTTTTCTTGATTTTTTTTTTCATACACTCTTGCCCTACCATCCAAAATAATACATCATAGGGGCGTTGCATTCCCCTTACACTTGAACTTTTACATAACTTTACAAATAACTATTCTAATGACTCGAATTAAGATAATTGAAAAACTTGGAGTACTTTTTAAAATATTTAGCACATATGGGGGTAATAAATGATGTTCTTCCCCATTACTCCATTACACTAGTACTTTACCCATGAGTCCCAATCGTCCCAAAACAATATGTACAAGGATATGACTCGACTTAGCAACCATGTAATCAATTAGATAATTAACTTGGGTTTAAACAAATGTTGTCACAATAATGCACTAAAGATGAGTGCATACAAGGTAGGCTAAGGTGATTTGGGTGTACATTTAAGTGGGGTGTAACAAATTCTTCCTTTAAGTAAAATGCTTAAAGGTCGAAACGAAAAGATAGGCTCTGAGGGGTGTACTAGGGGTATCGTGTACTAAAAATGAGTACAACGCAAAGGGTGTGGGAGAATTACTTGACCAAGGTAGCCAATGTAATTATAACAAAAACACAGGTGTAAAACAATGGGTTAATCCTAATGCCTCTTATCATGTAGTAAATCTAACTACACGAATGTAGTCTCACTTGTGGCCTCGGAATGGTCCTAACGCAAGTTCTAGAATCTAAGTGCTACCGGTACACACATCATAGCATAAATGCTTTTCCTACCAATTCTAGGGGCGATCCTCACATATTTGGGGGTGGAAAATTTTTTAGTGGTACGGTTTTGTGCTAGTCATATAACTCCTATCCGTGAGACGCTCATTAAGATCAAAGTTTCACTCCTATATGTTGTAAAAAATTTTAAATTTGGCACTAAAATTGCCCTAACAGGTATTTCTCTCAGTTTTATTACACATTTACTATTAAACAAACAAAAATCAAGCGTGAAAGCATTTTCTAATCGTACTTTACCCCCCCCCCCCTTACACTTAAGATGAACATTGTCCCCAATGTTCAAATAACAAGATGTAAAAGTAAATAAGGTAAAAGAATGAAATCAAATACTCCCCTGATTCGCTCGGTGGATAATGTGGTAACATGGTTAGATCTTCTTCCAAAGTAATGTTGAAGCTCCATGACTAATGCATCACCAAAAGCTTGATCCAACAAACATTTCCTTGTCCAAAATAACCTGTTAATCCTGAGAAAACAAACACGAAAACCTGCATAACATCGGCGGGATAAACTCTATATAAAAGGATATAATGCTTGTGGAATGATAATTTTGCAGATTCCTGGAGATTATAAGTTAGAGATTTAATAAAAACTTTTTATGAAAACAAAACTTTCAAAATTTTCAGAAAATTAAAACCTGACGCCGTCAGGTTGTAAATCCTGACGCCGTCAGAAATGATCTTACAGAATTCTCATGTTAAGTTTCCGGAAAATTTTTGGAAAAACCTATACCTTACTTCCTGGAAATCCTGCAAAACATCATCATGACTCGATACAAGCATTTGACTCAAACAAATACTAATATGTATGTTAATTTAATATTATTACGATTCATGTTCATTTGTTCTAATAAACCGATTTGGATTTCCCTTACACTTATCTTTTGCAAAATACCTTTATATGTAGTTAAGACGAAGTTAAAAACAAAATAAAGCATTTTCACAATTTACTTTTGAACATGAATCAATAATAATAAAAATTAAACCTACACACGGAAACAAATAAAATCTAACAAACAATTAAATAAACACACAAAGCAAATAAAGCTTGGGTTGCCTCCCAAGAAGCGCTTTTCTTTATTAACGAGTCTTGTAGCTAGACTCAAAGTCCTTCTACCCTATGTAAGTGAGCTCGTCATCGAGGACGTCTTTAGGGTTAAGCTTGGATTGAAGTTTCCTATTGGTCCGTTTAGTACGATATATCCTTTCAAACTTCTCTCCATCCGGGTCATACAATGTCATCTTAATATGCCATGACCCATTTCCATCTTTGGGTGGTTTGTCCCAATCCCACTTATGATCATCTTCCTCACAAGTCCACTTATTCATTCCTAGGTTAATTGGCAAAACTCCTAGGAAATCAATCATCTTCCTAAAAACTAGAGGGTCTTCAAATGGATCCAATTCGGTGTCCCTAGCCAAGAGTTGCTCTACCGTATGTGTTCAGTTAACAAAGTCCTCTTCTAGGTAAAATGGGCGTTGGGGTCCTATGAAGTCTCTATCGATCCAAGGTCCATATCTAGATGATCTCCTATTTAATTCTAACCAATGGGGTGTTGGTTCATCACTAGTATCATAGGCATGTTTCTTCACATCATAGACTGACCAAGTATCTCCTTCTCCTACCGCAATCTTGGATTCCTTACAATCAATCATAGCACTAGCGGTCGCCAAAAATCCTCTACTTATCAACAAGGGGCATGTAGGGTCGCTAACCATATCAAGGACGTGGAAATCGGCTAAAATGGTTAGTTTTCCTATGTGTACTAATACGTCCTTGACTACTCCAACCGGGTAAGCAACACTCCCATCCGCTAAACCTATTATCACCTCGGTCTCCTCAAGTTTTCCTAGTTTTAGAGAGGTGTAGAGAGGTAACGGAAGTAGGTTAAGGCTTGATCCAAGATCGGCTAATGTGTCATAAGCCTCCGAATTACCGATCTTGCAAGGCAGAACAAATAAGCTCGGATCATCTAACTTCTTAGGTAGCTTGTTTTGAACAAAGGCGGTCCCTTTTTCGCCTAATTTGAGCTTCTTCTCATCCGACACATCAATAACCGGACTTTCAAGGTGGAGCTCCTTGAATTCATTGTCAAGGTTTTGAGTGGGAGGTGTTTCAACTACGTTGTTGACCAATTTGGATATCATAACTTCTTGGTCATTTTGAACGACTTGGGTTTGTTTGAAACACGAGCTCATGGAATTGACCGAATAATATTGTGGACAAGAACTAGGAGACGAAACTGATGAAATGGCGTTGACGTTTGGTTTCGGGTTCTTGACCGTGTTGCTAGGGAGTGCTCCCATTTCTCGGTCATTGAGGGCTTTCAACAAAGTGTCAATCTTATTGGTCATCTCGCTTTGTTTTTGTTTGAAATCGGCTTCAAACTTGGCCAAACGAGCTTCTTGAGATGCCATAAATTGGGACATCAATCCTTCAAAGTTATTGGTACTACCATTGCTGGAAGGATTGTTGTTGAAAGTACGGTTCGAGTTGGAACCGCTTGATTGGAAACGATTAGGTGGGTTGGAAGAATTGGGTTGTGGTGCGTTTTGGTTTTGTTTCCACCTAAGGTTTGCGTGATTTTTCCATGAGGGGTTGTATGAATCACCGTAGGGGTTTGGCTCGGGTTTGAAAGTGTACCACTTGTCTCCCGCTCCGTCGGTACGCGAGGATGCGTAGTCCGCAAAAGCTTGTTCGGGGAGTTCCATGCAATCACGAGTGTCGTGGGGACCACTACATAATTCACACGAAGAAGTGATTTTGTTCACTTGGCTTGAAGGTTTGGGAGCCTCGTAGGATTTCATCAGAAACTTGACTTGGTCTTCAAGTTCTATGATCCTACGGTCGGAAGTGCTTGAATTGTTCGAAGGCAAACATATTGCCTTGACCGTTTTATTCAAATCACGGGGATCACTCCAACTTTCGTTTTCATAAAGAGCAAGGTCTTCTAGGAGAGCCCATGATTGTTCCGCACATAGATCACGTAGCTTACCACCGGCCGCTTGGTCAATGGTTTGCCTCGTGGAGAGATTGATATGGTCATAGAAGATTTGGACTTGGAGCCAAAGTTCTAAGCCATGGTGAGGGACTTTTTGGAGTAAGTCCTTGAATCGAGTCCATGCCTCGTAGAGGGTTTCGCCTTGACGTTGTTGGAACATCAAGATATCATTCCTTAGCTTGGTAGTTCTTCCCGGTGGGAAAAACTGAGCAAGGAAACGAGTGGTGAGATCATCCCAAGAGGTGATGGATCCTGCGGGTAGACGCTCTAGCCATTGACTAGCTTGGTCCCGCAGAGAGAATTGAAAGAGACGCAGTCGGGTCGTCTCTCGAGTGGCAACATCAAGGTCTATAGAATCAACGATTTTGAGAAAGTCCTTGAGATGTTGGTTAGGATCTTCGGAACGAAGTCCATGGAATGCGCATCCGCTTTGCACCAACCGGATGGTGTCGGATCGCAAGGGAGTGACATTGGCTCCTTGAGTGAGCTCAATGGTGTTTCGATAGCCGTGGTGGCTAGGACGGGAGTAGTCTCCTAAAGTACGGGCTCTAGGAGGTGGTGGTGGTTGTTGTGGTGGTGGGTTGTTGGGATCAAGGATATTACCATCTTCCATGATGTCGGATGGTAATGGTTACGAACACAGAAACGAAGAAAAAAGATAGACTAAAGAAAACCTACAAAAATAAAATAAAAATCTCACTAGAAAGGAATCTAGTGAGTAGACCTATAAAATAAAATTTCAACCTAAACAATAACTATTCCCCGGCAACGGCGCCAAAAACTTGATGCGTGGTTTTGCAACCTTACAACAGGTTTTACCTCTCGAGGGATCTCAAGAGGCTTACAACCCCACCAGGCAGTGTACCTGACCGATGTAGTATAGTGTAGTGGTAAGTACGGGGGATTGATCGTTCTCCACAGGGAATAGTGTCGTTAGGATTGAAAAACTACTCTAATAGGTCTAGGGGTGAGAGAAGATTCCTTTTTATGTTTTTATAATTTTATGAAAGCAAGTAAAATCTCGGGTTTGAAAGAGTGGGCGGAATTAGTTGCTAATCAACTAACCCAAATAACTACGAATGCAAATAAAATAAAATAACTGAAAATGAAAAGGTGGTAAAACTTATGTGGAGAGAAATGTGTTTACTTAGATTTCCTTACTCCCTAACTATCTTTTACCGGTTGATTAGTGTGTATTAATCGCGTGGATGACGGGTGTATTCCTTAATACCAATCGTGGGGTGGCGTACGTACTTCCCCAACTCTACAAGCTCCTACTTCACTCCTATGTCGAGCCGGCTAAGAAGCTCCTAACATGGGATCACTAGAATTCGCTCATGCATTAAATACAACCATAAAAACCTTAGTACGCATTGGTTCATGTTTCTTAAGACGTTCAAGCAAGTTACCGTATAGGAAGTTAGCCAGTTTTCTTAAGCCTAACATCGATGAACAATCATCCAATACAATTAATAACACACTAATAATCAATAATCAATAGTTAGGTTTCATTAGATCTAAGCAAACACAAAGAAAACCTAGCCTAGCATGTTAAACAAAAGACAAGAACAAGATAGAATCAAACAACACATAGACATATTGAATGATTAATTGATAACTTATCTTCAATGTAACATGGAAGATCTCAAGGCAAAAAGCCTTGAAAAAGCTGCTAAAATCGTCTTAGGGTTTCCTCCCAAAAGGTTACACACAAAATTCCACCCTAATGACAAAAAAATTGCAAAACTATATATAGAGTTTAAGGGCTGACGGCGTCACGTTGTAGATCCTGACGCCGTCACCTCGCCGCTTTTAGGGTTCCCGGATGGCCTTCCTGACGCCGTCCCTCTTTAGACCTCCAAAATCCTCTCTGGCTTATCAAGGCTTGACGCCGTCAGATTAGTGCTTGACGCCGTCCCTCTTTAGCTTAAGCCGTGACGACCTTGATCACATTAAAGGGTGACGCCGTCAGATTTTTCATGCAAAATTCTCTAGCTTATCATGAGTAATTTTCACATCCACCACTTTTGCCAAGCCATGACGCCGTCTGGACCAATTCCTGACGCCGTCAAAGGTACTTTCCAGCGTAATTTTGAGACTTTGCCGTTTTCTTCACTTTTATGCTCTAAAAACGTCCAAAATGCTTCCTTTTCCAGATTTCTTCTCCAAAGTACCTAAAATGACAAAAGGAACGATTTAGGGCAATATTTGATCAAATAAATACGATTTAGGGCTTAAATGACCCCCTAAAAGCGGTACACTTTTCGCTTCATCACACTGTTGGAAAAGTATTACAAGGATCTTAATTCAACTATTTTTAATTGATTTGTTTTTTTTTTTTATTTAACAAGTGATTCTGAATATATGTAAAGGATAACTATGTTTTCTTTTAATATATGATTCTCATAGAATCATATATGATTTTCATAAAATCATATATGATTCTATGTGAATCATATATGATTCTATGTGAATCATATATGATTCACATAGAATCATATATGATTCTCAAAGGATCATATATGATTCTCATAGAATCGTATATGATTCACATAGAATCATATATGATTCTGAAGAATAATATATGATTCTCGAGAATCACATGTGATTCAAAATAAAAGATAAACTGAAAACATATACTACCCATCAGAAAATTTAAAACATACATCAAAGAACCATCAGTTTACCATGTCATATACTACGCATCAGAACTTATTCAATACTACCATCAGTTTACAAAATATATCAGTTAACTACCATCAAATACTACCATCAAATTTTGCCAAATACACTAACATCAGATTTTACCAAAATACATCAGTTAACTAGAACCACCAAATGGACCCATCTATTTATCATCAATCTTAAGCACATTTTCTTTACAAACGTCTTTTGGGGGATCACGATCAGCCCTGTTCTTAATTGCATTCAAAATAATTGAGAACCTTGTTTGTTCGTCTATCTCGGACTGGAACTTGAAGGCCAAATCAAACATCTTTTGGGAATGCAAATTCAACTCATGCAAAAGGATCTTGGTGGCAATTTTAAACCTCATTCGCCTCAACAAAGAAACCTGCATCTCTGATTCTTTACATAGACCCACATCCCATTTTCCAGCAGTTTCACCAACATAAGATTCCATGTGAATCATTGCAAATACCCCACAGTCAACATGGTTGTTCTTGGTCTTCCATTTTATCTGTAGAACACGTGCTCTAGCATTCAAAACAGCATCAGCTTTTGGATGTCTATATTGGAATAGAATCTTGGCAAAAAAGTCTCTCTACAAAAAAGAAAAACAAAAAATGTATTAATAAACCTAGTAGAATATGTGATTTTTCTAAAATTATATATGATTCACATAGAATCATATATGATTTTAGATGAATCATATATGATTTCAGAAAAAATCATATATGATTGTAGTAGAAACAAAAAATAATCAGAAAAACAGATCACAAGCATAATCATACGAACATTATTCATAAACTTTGTCTTATAAAATACTTACCAGAATATCACAAGCACCCTTGTACTTTACAGCATAATTCTGTGGAGAATTATCAAGGATGACCATTGACGTACCACTCCTAATGTTGAAAACAACAACATAAAAATGACCGGAGACTTGAATTGGGAAGAACGCCTATAAAAACAAAAAAATGAAACTTAAAAAACCAATTAAGACTTCCAAAAATTATATATGTAAATGAAATGAGAAATTACCAAATCAATTTCTGCAAGAAACTTAGAGGCATTGACATTTTTTAAATGAGCCAAAATCTCCGCTGAAAATATATCCCACTGCTCATTTTTACCAATTTTGCCTTCAACCATAGCTTCTGTCTGTAGTAAACAAGAAGTGTAAAAATAAATACATTTATCAATAAAAGTAAATATATTATCAATAAAAATTAATACACTTACGATACATCCGGTTGGAAAAAAATGCCTTTTTAGTGGTTGATCCTTTTTAGCATTCTTTTTTGGTGATGGATCCTTTTTAGCAGATTCTTCATAATTCAATACTGCTCCCCAACAGTCAACAACATTGTTATCTATCCACAAACTTGGTGCCAAAGTCTCCATGTTCAATCGAACAGCTGATACCTCATGGTCACCAGAACGAGTTTGAAAAACTGTTTCCCTAAATAAAATTAAAAAAACAAAACAAAAAAAAATGAATTAGAATAATGGAGCTCATTTATATTAAAAGTAAACATCCTTAAAGCAAACTTAAATTACATATCATTCAGGCCATTATATATGATTCTATGTGAATCATATATGATTCTATGTGAATCATATATGATTCCATGAGAATCATATATGATTCTAACAAAGTCCTATACATCAGGCCATAGACAAACAAAATAAAATAAAAGTAAACTTACATCTTATCGCCCTGCATTGCAAACAAACTATTCCCCAACTCAAACTCAATCCTCTTAACCATAGCAATAACTTTCGTCGGCTTATTTTCATATAGAGATGACAGGTAAGAAGATGGCTTAACAATTCTTTTCTTTGGAGATGAACGAGTAGCAACTCGTTCAGGAGTCTGAGGACAATCACTGTTAACCGGCTGTACAATCCGAGGCCAGTTTGGGAAATCATCCTGAATCATAACAAATTTTTAGTTACAAAGATTAATAAAAAGAAAAATAATTAAAAAAACTGCCCGATACACACATCATAGTATGCATCGCATATGCAGTCAATCACCTCTCCAACCCAGTCAATGTTATGTTCGATCCACTGCGTATAACTTTCTTCACTCAATATTGGATCTTCACTAACATCGTTATCAGACCCTTCAAGTTGAACACCTTCCTCAACGTTGTCACCATCTTTCTTGGCACCACCAACATCTTTGGATGCAGCATCAACATTATCGGGAACCACCTTATCTACCCCGACATCTTTCTTGGCACCACCAACATCTTTCTTGCCACGATCATTGCTACCATCATCTTGTTGATCTTCTGGATCAAAATCATCAACATGAACCTCTTCAAGAATTACAGTTTCCTTGAAAACAGCTCCATATTTCTTGTATAATTCAAGCACATCCTCATCATTTGGGAACACAGTATTAGCATTTTTCAGAAGATCTTCAAGTTCAACCTTCTCACGACATATGCTTGAAAGCTTTTCATTAATCATTGTGCAAAAACTCTGCAAAAAAAAAAATAAATAAATAAAAAATAAATAAAATCAGATAAGACATGCATGAATCATATATGATTCTTCAATGAATCATATATGATTCATACAGAATCATATATGATTCACACAGAATCATATATGATTCACACAGAATCATATATGATTTTACTAAATTCGAAATTCAAAAAAGATGCAGTACAGAAAATAATCAAACCTGTTTGTCGGTAGGAGGCACACGGGAACTACGAGCTTGGCTCACTTTGACATGACGATCATAAAAACCTTCAGTAGCTTGTACTTCAGATTCACTCCACTTCCCGTGCAATTCCAATTTACCTATGTCCTTTTGTTCAATCTCAAGCTTCTGACGTTGATGCATCAAACTTGAGCTCCAGTTTCGGATAGTAGGACGGTAACGAATAACGGGAAAACGCTTAAATTTTGTGGAATCAAAATACAGGAGCTGTTAATAGTAAATAACACACAATGAGATCATAAAAAGTATTCACAAAATCTATAAACAAAAAAGGGAAAACTTACAATCAAGAAGCACAAAGCGCCATTGTAGAAGCCTTTAGGCGTATTAGGTATTTCACTGTCTTTAAGAAGGTCGTAAATATAACCACACCAATCAATGTTTGCAATGATAGTATCTTCACTAATACGCCTAACAATTGTCAAATCTACAAGCGCCTTCATCGTATGAGCTTTAGCCATAACATTGGAAAATAGCGTAAGGAAGTTGACTTTAAACATAAAGTCAACTTGCGTTGCGGTGATTAATTTTCCAGCAACATCACTAGCACGGATATCCTTCCACTTCTTTGGAGAAAATTGCTTAAGCCACATGATCACAAAAGGGTCCTCAAGAGATCTCTCGGCCAACTCAAAAAAAGAAATTCCACCAAGAGGAACTCCTAAAATCTCATGGATCTTCTCAGGAGTCACAAGAATCTCCCCCTTCTCCAACGAAAGCTTGTAAGTTTCTTTATCAAAATTTTCCACCACAAACCTTGCTATACGAGAAGGCAGTGTCTCTATATTAACACCGTACAGTGAAGAAAACCCAATATCCGCCAAGAAAGATTCCATATCAACTCTTGCATCACGGATAGTAGAAAACAAGCTCGCAGGAACTGTCCTAGAAAGCAAAGCCGGAAATTCGCTCAGATACTCAATCTTCTCAATCTGTTCGGCGCTAAGAGGTTTCTTCTTTTTCTCATTTGGTTCAGACTTACGCTTCTTCGAAACCTCCTTCTTCGGCTTCAAAACCTTCTTCGAAACCTTCTCTTCTATCTTTACAACACGCTCCTTCTTCGGCTTCAAAACCTTCTCAGGCTTCACTTCAACAATAGCCTTCTTCATAGATATCTTAGGCTTTGAGACCTTTTCTTCTTCAACCAAAGAATCAGATTCAGAAACACGCTTCCGTTTATTAGTCGTTGGAACACGCTTCTGTTTTTTAGCCCTCTGTTCTTTCGAATCGCTGTCAGACTCAGAAACGGCTTTCTTAACCTTCGGTTTCTTTAATACAACCTTTGATACATAATTTGTAAGTACCTCATCATCACTTCTTTCACCTTCGCTACTTTTCTTCTCATCTTCACCCTCTTCAGACTTACCTCCTTCATCATCTTCATCCTCTTCACCTTCGCTACTTTCCTTCTCATCTTCACCAGACTCACTTCCCTTCTCATCTTCACCCTCTTCACCTTCGCTACTTTCCTTATCATCTTCATCCTCTTCAGACTTACCTCCCTTATCATCTTCACCCTCTTCACCTTCGCTACTTTCCTTTTCCTCTTCACCAGACTCACTTTCATTCTCATCTTCACTCTCTTTCATTTTTACAACTTTAGATTTGACAGAACGTTGGGGTTGAGGTTTGACAGAATGTTGGGGTTGAGGTTTGACAGAACGTTGGGGTTGAGGTTTGACAACTTTTGACTTTGATTTAACAGAAGTCGCAGCCTTCTGATAAACCGTTTTTGATCGACCTGCATAAAAATTTTAAATGTTAATAACTATAAAATAATCTAACGCAATTATATATTATATGATTCACATAGAATCATATATGATTCTCATAAAATCATATATGATTCACATAGAATCATATATGATTCACATAGAATCATATATGATTTTATGAGAATCATATATGATTCTATGTGAATCATATATGATTCTAAAAAAATACACTCAGCACAGTCCCAATAACATCCAACTGACTAAATAGGTAACTTGCAGACATAATTAAGCTAAGCAAACAAGCTCAAATTAGAGAAACAAGCACAGAAATAAGAAGCTAGTACTAGGATCTATTAATAGCAGCAAAAAATAAAACAACAAGCTACACTAGAGAGGCTAATATGATGCTATGAAAAGGCTCAAGTATCCCACTGTTAGTGCGACAAGCAACCAAATGTAAGATAAAAACAACTATTAATAAAACTACTATTTATCCAAATCAGACGAAATCAGCTCATCATTACACATAACTATAACGCGTGAAAATAAACGTTAATAACCGGCAACGCTCACCGAAGCACATAACTGTAATTATCAGCTAACATAACTATAAAAACTAATTTAACATATATAACATGAACTTATAATAACTCCTCAAATCAGCTCATAACTTCACATAACTATAACTCGCAAAATAAAACGTTTCGCAACGCTCACCACAGCACATAACTGTAACTAACAAACATAACAACACTAAAACACATTTCATTTCATCATATCAGAACTATAACTAACAATCATAAACACACCTATTTGAAACAATTAACTAACTAACACAGCTAATTAAACCGGTCATATAACAAACAGTTAACTTCTGAAATCAGCTAATAAGTCATAATTACACTTAACAAAACTAATCAGTTATAACTAGTAACAAAATAACTGATAAGCAAATTTACACAATATCTAATGATAATCAAACTAACAATAACCGAAATATGAAAAAAATAACCGTAATATGAAGGAAATTAACAGAAACGAGAGAAGAGGCCTTCGTTTTATCCTTACTCGATGCCATTTCACGGCGGTTCACGGCGGATTTGATGGTGATGATGTGACGGTTATTGAACGAGAGAGGGAGAGAGCGAGAGATAACGACGGATTTGATGGTGCATGTGACGGTTATTGAATGAGATGGTTTAGAGTGGGTGAGAGCGAGAGAGAGCGATTGATTGAGACGGTTATTGTGTGGGTGAGAGTGAGATGTGTGGTAGAATGAGACCGTGTAAAGAGTGTATGGTTGGGAAATTACCACGTTGCCCTTTCATTATTATTAAAAAAAATAATAATAAAAAAAAATAATAATAATTAATCTAACGGCTGGGAGGAATAGAAATGGACGGACAAGATGAATGGATGTGATCTTTGGTAAATCTTTGATCTACATGAAACTTTTGCCTATGTTTTATATGTACGAATTTTCTATTTCCAATTGCGCAGAGCCGTAGACTCACGTGTTTCTTTTTAACATCTTTTTGCGCAATACACAAATTATTATCAATTTTATGGTTTTTTTTTAATACCCATAAATTTTATGGGTCTTTTAGAGTGCTCGGTACCCATGGCTGATCGCTCAAGCCATGGCTACCAGCCAACCATGGCCGACGGCGCACGGTACCGCCGGTCGCGCCATGGTGGCTGGCGCCGTAGCCACCAGCCCACGCCATAGATTATTTTTTTTTTTTTTCTGCTTTATAATTCGAACGTTGGGAGTATATTTTGGAAAGGAAGCAAAGAAGCCAACAGTTATATAACCGTTTGGCATTAATTCAACAAAAAAAAAAAAGAAAAAAAGAAAGAAAAGAATTGGCAGGTTTAGGGATAAGTTGCTTGTTGTCTAAGTGCCTCAAGTAGCCCGGCTTGTATCTTGATTGAGCCAATTTTTGTTTATCTTTTTCGTTAGAATTGGCAGGTTTAGGGATAAGTTGCTTGTTGCCTGGTTCATTTTATGAAGAAGAAGATGATATAAATGAAAAGATATAGAGAGGAAAGACAAAAAGTAAATGTGTGGTAGAGTGTTACTTGTTGACCTTTACTTGACTACTTTATATTATCTTCATTGAATGAATTCAACTATATATATTATTATATGTTTATTTGTGAATCTGTGAGTTGCTGGATGTTAAAATTAGCATGATAACGAAACAGTCAATATTCTACTCAATGTAATGTGTGTGTGTTTTTTTTTTTTTTTTTAATGTAATGAAGTTTATTTTAGTTATATTGTGTATGTTTTATTTTATGTAAATAAAAAAAAAAAAAAAAAAAAAAAAAAAAAAAGGACGACGGCACCACATTTTCTGGTGCCGTGGGTACCGCCAAGAATGTGGTGCCGTGGGATTTCTGGTGCCGTAGAGATTTTTGCTGACGTGAAAGGGAATTTTGAGCCATGGCACGAAGCCATGGCTCCAGGGTACCCATTATGGGTCTTTTAGCTATTAATGTAGAAAACATAAACCGACTATCCAGCAAGAAATTAAAGAAAATAAATAGATGAATTTAAATGTATGCTTTTAACCCATCTTCAAAGATACGAACAAAAACCTCCATCTCAGTAGTCGACAGGCAAACACCAATCTCCAAATCTTCGTTCGATTCTTTACAAGAATTCATAGATATCGCTCCACTATAATCAATCGAAATTGTTTCCAGCTTTTTCGGCTTTCCCCAGCCAAAATCCATGTCGTAAAACTTGAGCTTTGGTGTTCCAGCAACACCAATCATTGTTGTTGGCATCCCTTCGGAGAACAAATTGCTATACGATCCTATATCTTTAACGATACCTTCTTTATCGGTCAAGGTCTTATGTAGACTTTCTCCAAGCAATTTTGCGGCAGTAACGAATCCTTCTTTTCCTGTTAGGACTGTGGTTTTTGTCATCGCCATACAGCCACCAACACAATTGCCAAAGTAGGCTGGTGGGACTTGGGGATCCATGCGGGCTCTACAATCAATTGTGAAACCAAATAGTTGTAGCTCATCGTTGCGTGCTTTTGCCATGCAACTCCATATATAAGAACATGCTACTGTAAAAGATGATACATATGCTAAGGTTGGTAGTTGGGTTAATACAGTGTTCTTCAACTGATTGATTACAGATCGCGTGAGGATGAAAGTGGACCGAAGTTTATCAGTTGGTCCAGATAGGGTTTGATTTTCGTAATCCTCTCTAAGAGTTTCATACCTGGCAAACTTTAGATAACTTTCATCAAGTTTTGGTTTTTGGCCCACTCTATCATATAACGGCAAAGTTCCATTAGCCAGAAATGATTCATCTGTACCAGATCGAGCAATTGATGTCCACGCCTTCATGAAACAAAATCGAGTGCTAGCATCACCAAGGGTATGGTGATTGGTCATACCGATAGAGATGCCACAGTTAGGAAAAAACGTGACTTGAACGGAGAAGACAGGGATTTTTATGTAACCTGGTGTTATATCAGGCTCACCGAGTAAAGGTATAAGATGGTAAAACTTGGCACAGTCTCGAGGACAATTTGCTATTAGTTCGCTGAAGTCAAGGTTACATTCTGCAAAGGTAACCTCGACGGAATCACCTTCAACAAAACGAATTTCGGGCTTTCCAGTAGGAAATGCAATTAAGTTACCTACAAAAGGATAAAAATGTTGCAGAGTGATTGATAAAGACTGTTTAAGATTTGGAACAATAGTTTCAATAAACCGAATTTTAGTGATTGGGAGCTCAAAGAAAAAAATATTGTGGACCGGAGGTGACCGGAGCCATAAAAAATCAAAGAAATTTAGTGGCAACGACTTGTCTCCTACGGTCGCTGGTGGTGGCGATACATGAGATTTATCAAGAACAGTCAAGAGCGGAAGGGGGGCCATCTAATCCTCTTCCCTTCAAAGTCCCTATATGAGTTGAGTTATATATGTTAAAGAACAGGATCATTGTTTCGACCGAGCATATCCGTTGTTTTCTAGGTGTTGTTTTTTTGTTGCTGTTTTTTCTTTGTATATTATCTCAGGGATTATTTCGAAGCTGTGTATCTTGTTCAGTAGTGTTGCTAGACTCTTGTTGGTTGTGAAATAAATCTTATTTTACCCTTTCGAAAAAGAAAACCTTGAGTATCCTTAATCATTTGGTCCTTTGGTTATTCCAAACTTGCAGATCGAGTCCAAGAGTTATATATACTGTATATATATTATATATTTTTTTTTTTTTTTTGAAAGGTAAATTTCAACTTAGAAACGACCACCTTCGCGAACGAAGGCCCCATCGCCACCCCGCCAGACTATGTTGTCTTAACCGGGTCCACGCTGATCTCAGGTGGTAACGGGTTTCCCCCGGAAACCGTACTGCCTCCACACAAGTTACCTTGCTGGAGTAACAGCCGGATGAAAACCGGGCCATTGCTCAAGTTCGAACCCCCAGCGGCTAGGTCTAAGGGGTTCCAACCATCATTGCAAATATATCTCCGGAACAATATGGTCTGCGAGTGGACCACAAGTGAGGACTTCCCGGGTGGTCACCCACCCGGTACTACTCCCACTTGTGGCTCGCTTAACAAGTTAAGGCCCACCCACTAGACCACAAGTCCTTTGATATATATATACTGCATGTCTATTTGAAATACTTTAAATTGTGTAACTTGTTTTTTGCAGCAGGTTTAAATTACTGAATATTGTTCTTCATCTACCACCACCTGGGGCTGGAACCATAATTAGCTACCAAAAACTCCCTAACATTTGTGATAACTTTTTCTTAGACATAAGTGTTAGTTGCTAAGTCATGTGATCTTGAGAGACATGTAGAGAGCTGCCATATGCTATATTTGTACACTTCAAGATTCATGATGAAAATGTGACAACCGCTTTGAATGTGAAGTATGCTACGGGTTCTGCTGCTAGGAGTATTCTTTCATTTCATGTATTCACGTCCCTTGTATACCGTTATATTAGAATAAAAGATACTTGCCAGGTTTACTAGAGAGTTCGATTAGTTATTCAAGGAAGGATTATTTCAATAATCTATGTTACTTGGAAGAGGAATCTTTGCAAGAGGGACTTATTCTAAAAGAAACTAAAAAAAGACAAAGACCAATAAAAGAGTCATTAGCTAAAGAATTCTTAATCAACTACCTTGTGGTCTAGTGGTTGTAGCTTAATTAGTTAAGCGAGCCACGGTGAGAGTAGTACCGGATGGGTGACCATCCGGGAAGTCCTCACTTTTGGACCACAGGGTCTGTTGGTATTAGGCAATGAAGAGGAGAGCCTGTGAGCCAGTGGTTGCGCAGGTTCGAATCTGAGCCGGCCCCGGTTTTCATCCACAGGGTCTGTTGGTATTAGGAAATGAAGAGGAGAGCCTGTGAGCCAGTGGTTGCGCAGGTTCGAATCTGAGCCGGCCCCGGTTTTCATCCACAGGGTCTGTTGGTATTAGGAAATGAAGAGGAGAGCCTGTGAGCCAGTGGTTGCGCAGGTTCGAATCTGAGCCGGCCCCGGTTTTCATCCGGCTGTTACTCCAGCGAGAAATCTCGTGTGGAGGCAGTACGGTTTCCGGGCGGAAGCCGTTTAATCCCCACTGCGCCAGCGTGGACCCGGTTCAGACAACATAGTCTGGGTATGTGGTGGATGAGGGCCTGCCAATGTAGCGGGTACGACTCTAAACCAAAAATTGAAAGTCGCATTCCAAAAAGAAAAAGCTAAAGAATTCTTAGGAGGTGAGAAAAAAGTATGGCCTACGATCGAGAGTTGCTTTGAAGTTTTCCTTCGTCCAGTTTGTGAAGTCTCCTGATGATCAATATTGTCATCGTGGCTCCATTATTGTATCTAATGAGAATATTCAAGAGTGATAAGAGAAATGTTCATTCTTGTAATCCTCTATGTTTGGAAAAAGTAACTGTTGCTAGAACTGGAGATGGTGCTGGAGATGATGCTTGAGATTGAGATTATAAAAAAATATTATTTTTATAAGCTACATGAAGTAACCTTTGGTTTTAAGAGATTATGGAAAATTATTTTTTTAGAATCTCTTATAAGTTATGTCTACCAAACAAAAATTATTTTTTAAGTAGCTTATTTTTGAAAAAATGAGCATAATCTATCAACAATCTTGTATGCCAAACGATTTTTTTGGTGGAATAAGTCACAGGAGCTAAACCACGTCAATTTATGTCTTTGTTTTAAATTCTCCAAATAAGTTTTTAATCGGCGGTGAAATCTAGATCCCATGCACCCTTTCGAGTGTTGATTGGCCCTTCCCTAAGGAGCTTGCCCTAGGCAATGAGCAAATGTTCAATGACTTTTAGCCAGGAGTTAGGATTAAACCTAAGACTTATTTCTCCAAAGCTCTTCGTGACCGGTCAACTGGACATTTTCGTTTTACATTACTATTGACTATATCGTTTGTCTGATCCCTTGTTGTGTACAATCCCAAGATAACTGACGCAAATAAAACTTTAGAGACGAAGTTATTTTTCGTAAACACAAATATATGACAACTATAGAAAAGTAGCATTTAACAGTTAAGCTAGGTTGTTTACGATGTTGGGTACCAATCAACTCATGTTTTTTCTCTGTCCGGATGACTCCGTTGATGATAAATATGAAACATTCAAATTATTTGATAGTACAAAGGTGAATACAAGGAAAAACTAGCTAGGGGCTATCAGGAGGTTACAGAACACCGGTGAAATTTCCCATCCTTGTGCAACTTTTTGTAAAAAAATATGATTTTCGTAGTGCACCTAAAGATATTGCATGTGTACTCCATGTTTAGTTAGTCTAATAATAAGTGGTAATTTTGTACTTACAGTGAAATCTTAATGTTTTTATTGCTTTTGACAAATTGTACGTTTGAGTTCACTTTTTATATCCCCTTATATCATGGTTCAATTTTTCTTTTTTTACATCGAGTCACCTCTAGTCTTGATTTCGTCAGTGGAATTATATGATACTCCTATTACAAAGCTAAGAACACACACTACTACACATGTGTTGGAGTGCCTCAAAGAGTCAGTTTTAATTTGTAACACCCCGACCCGACAAGGGCAAAGGTGTCACAACAATGGTGGCATATCAGAACAAACACAAGCATTTGACATTAATAATACAATAGAATTCAAGGGTTACAAAGGAAAATCTGAAACTACAAGGTTACAATTCAATATCTTCTACGTCTAATTTAAGGTTCTTCTAGTCATCTTCAATAGCTAATAACGTCTTCTAATGCCCAAGTACTCTCCACTCAAACCCAGCTTCCAAACTAAAACCTGCCGCAGGAAAAAGGAAATGCGGCTGAGCTACGAAAGCTCAGTGAACAGATTATAACGATACAAAGCAGTAGTAAAGGGAGAGTGAAGTAAGTGAAACAATACAAGGTATAACAAGAGTAGGAAGGAAAATGAAAAGGTTATCAAGAAATGTTTACAATAGGTAGGTGTAAAGTAAACCGTAACCCACCACCAGCCCAAGTTCAATTCAAGTCGAGTCAAATATCAAGTCATAGGGTAACAAAAACAGAAATCCACTACAAACCCAGAACATATCCAATCAAGTCAAGTAAACAAGTATACATGTATACGGAGGGGTGACCTCGGTATGCCAAGTATAATATGAGGGGATACCTCCAAGGGTTGGAGTCATGAGCTCCCAAGAGTGAATGACGTGTATCGCACACACCCATCATGTCACTAAGTAATACAAGTAATCAAGTCAAGTCAAGTACATATCCAAAACCAAATCTAGGATGCATCCATGCGCCCCTGTAGGCTGCCACAATGTCTTCATCTACGTGTACAATTCAATTATCAAGTCATGGCAGGGACGGGATAGGTAATCACTTTCCTACCCAAAAGTCAAGCCATTGGTGCAACAATGACAAGGACATGAAACCCTCATGCCTAGTATGGCTCGTAATCTCAAACTAGGGGTCAAGGTCAAGTATCAAGTATCATGTGGTTCAAGTATCAAGTTTCATGTTTCATGTTTCAAGCTCAAGTTCAAGTGATTCAAGTCAAATCATATATCAATGGGTTCAAGTCATATATCAATGGTTTCAAGTCAAGTGGTTCATATCAAATGTATCAAGGTTCAAGTCCAATGATCAAGACAAGAGATCATAGCAAAGGTTTATAGTAAAGGTTCAATTTTAAAAGTTTAAAAGAAATCCCTTAGTAATGGTTTTTACAAAAATGATCTTTCAAAATAATTTTCATAAAAATGGTCTTTTAAAAAGGTTTTCATAAAGATAGTCTTAAAAATAGTTTTCTTTAAACATTTTCATAAATAATTAAAAAGGTTTTCTCATCCCGCTATAATCTCAAGTATCTCAAGGTTCAAGTCAAGGTTTATGGCAAGGTTCAGATCAAGGTTCATAGCAGGAGATCAATGCAGGGGTTCACTATCAGGAGGTCAATATCAGAAAAGTCAAATACCAGAAGGTTCATAACAATTCGTTAAAAGAAATCTTTTTAAAATGGTTTTAATAAAAGCGATCGTTAAAACAGTTTTCATAATAAAAGTCTTTAAAAGAAATGTTCAAAACCTCTTCATATGTAACTAAGAAAAACAGTTATAAAATCCTATGAACCTTCAAGTATCCAAGGGTCTTAATCATTCAGGTTACCAGGTGATGAACAGGTCATGTCAAGTATCAAAAGAAACATAGCAGGGTTCAAGGAAAGGTTCAAGACAAAAGGTCAAGACAAGGGTTCGAAGCAAAAGATTCAAAACAAGGGTTCACAATACAAGGGAACATAGCAATGGCTTGGGGAAATCCTAAACGAATCAAAACAAGAGATCAAGAGAAACGAAGGCTCCTTACAAGAAGGGCAGAATATCTGTACCTCATTAGCAGAACACAAGGATAGCAAGTGACAAGGATCAATTACTCCTTCCTCGAACTTAAGGAGTAGAGGACAAAAGTTCAAAGGGTTTTCAGTTATCTTTACATTTTAAATACATTTCCATTTTTAGAAAGTTTCCTTATTTAGCAATTTTCTATAATTAGAAGGATTTTAAGCATAAATTCTTGTTAAGTCATTAATTAATACTATTATGGAAATAGGGTACATTTTAGCAAGTTAAGATAGTTCAGGGTTCATTTATGACAAGTTTCTATAACTTAGGGTTTTAAATGTAGATATATCAAGTTAAGGGTTTAAAATGAAATATCACAAGTTACTAATTTTAAATACATCTTTTAATCAGAATTACATCTTTAGTCCTTTAAGTTTCATTATTTACACTTTACACTCTTTTAGTTACTAAAGTTACAAAATAGACCTTATAATTACATAATTTACAATATAACCCTTACTAATATTCATAATTACCTCACAAGCCCTTATAATTATTAAATTACAGAATATACCCTCATAGTTATGCATAGTACGATTTAAACCTCCATGTTTTACATATTTACATAATTAGTCCCTTTAAGTTTACAAAACTTATATATTAAATCAAAATTTCATAACAATTTCATATTTAGCCCTTAAATTCTCAAAATTACACGTTACCCTTTTAATATCAGTATTTACTCAAAATAACCTCAAGATTCCAAAATTACACTTTTAGTCCCTCTATTTAAATTAATTACCAAACGTACCCTTTAATTACCATTAATTCATTTTCTTGCAATATTTACACTTAAGGACCTCATCTTATAATTTTTACACATTTGTACTGACCTAATTAACATTATAAAAATAACCTTTAAGTTTCAAAGTTGGCAAAACAAGTCCTTGTTATTTAATTAACAAATCGTATAACACTTTTAACTAATAATTCAAAACCCTAACTCATCTAATCAATGACCAATCATTACCTAATCATTAGATAGCATTAATGGACCAGATTTGATGTACCAAACCCTAACCCTAATCGGTTCTAGGGTTTCTTTCTATTTTATTCTATTCGACCATATTATACAATTAAAACAATAATTATCTACGATACATTCAAGCTTCCATAAATTGAACCACTATTTTTCCCATACCATATACATCGTATAGTATCTAAAATAAATAATTACCAGCCCTGAATAATTCGTATTAAGCGTATTGTATTTTATTTACGTTTTAGCTCTCAAAAATTCGTACGACTTATCTAGCTTGCATGATTCGTTATATATAATTTATTTGAGTCTTATATGATCATACTAACATAAGAAAAATATAACATGCATGATCGAACGTGTCAAAGGATATTTAAGAATTATACCTCTCGGTTATACTTATTCGACAAAACAATTCACTAGCGATTAAACAAGTGAATCCCACGACCTTCAAACAATTTTCTAAGCTTCCTCACACATAGTAGAACACCAGAAAAATAGGCCACGAATTTTCCTTGATCGAATGGGGGCTGTTCGAATTTTTGTGAAGGGTTTTAAGGGTTTCGGTATTATATTATATATAGGATAATTAAAGAAAACGTGTATAAGTGATAAGGATTCAAGAATTTTGGCCCAAGCAAGCCTAATTAAGGTCAAATACTGATTGTGATCTTTTCCTAATTTTATTAGCATTTATCTTGTATTTTATTTAATTTATTTTGTATTTTTAATAATTAATATATACGAATTATATATATTTTCGTCCATAATAATACTTTGTATATTTTTGTACTTTTCTAAATGTTAAATTATAGACATAAAAATTATTTGGCTTCATATCTAGTTCATTCCCGAAGGTTTGGAATTTATTTGGTAATTTAAATGCATTTTAATCAATTTTTAAAATTGTAGGGGCAATTTGGTCATTTTGCATGTTTTCAAATTTCGGGTATTACAACTTCTTCCCCCCTAAAAAAAATTTCGTCCTCGAAATTTGCAGGAAGCAAAAAGAAAAGAGAATGGAAACTCATACGGAATGCGAACAAGATTTCAAATCAATTTAACTGTGTCAACAGTAAAGAGCTCTACAAGAGTTCAAGATTTATAACTGAAATCAACAGAACGCAAAACTAGAGTCCAAACTTATCCAGGTATCTAATGAACGAAGGCAAGGTATACGCATAGGCAAAATGAACCTAAAGTCTTACTAATCACGGATAATCCAACGGAGATCAACTACTAAAGTTATTAGGTACTTCCCAAGATATCCTATGGCCACAATGAGGGCACGTTATATGGTGTAAGTATTATCACGTTCATAATACCAGCACCACATAAATATGCCTTCATGATGATCATACTTTATCTCGAGTCGTAAGCAGAACAATCTATCTTAATCCACCTAGTATTTCTATAGTCTCGGAGGTCAACAAGATCAAATGTCATAACAAGGCACGAATCAGAGTGATGCGGAAACGATGATACCTAAATGCCTTATAGTCTACCCATTCCTCACCGGTCAAAACTTAAGTTCATATAAGAAATCCTAAAGCAAGTCCTCAAGGTGTTCTCCTATGTTCTTACAGTGGAAGCCAAATGGTCCTAAACTCACAGGACAGGGTAAATGTATTACAAGTCGTTAGCCCGTTTCTCTGATACCATAAATTGTAACACCCCAACCCGAAAAGGGCAAAGGTGTCACAACAATGGTGGCATATCAGAACAAACACAAGCATTTGACATTAATAATACAATAGAATTCAAGGGTTACAAAGGAAAATCTGAAACTACAAGGTTACAATTCAATATCTTCTACGTCTAATTTAAGGTTCTTCTAGTCATCTTCAATAGCTAATAAAGTCTTCTAATGCCCAAGTACTCTCCACTCAAACCCAGCTTCCAAACTAAAACCTGCCGCAGGAAAAAGGAAATGCGGCTGAGCTACGAAAGCTCAGTGAACAGATATAACGATACAAAGCAGTAGTAAAGGGATAGTGAAGTAAGTGAAACAATACAAGGTATAACAATAGTAGGAAGGAAAATGAAAAGGTTATCAAGAAATGTTTATAATAGGTAGGTGTAAAGTAAACCGTAACCCACCACCAGCCCAAATTCAATTCAAGTCGAGTCAAATATCAAGTCATATGGTAACAGAAACAGAAATCCACTACGAACCCAGAACATATCCAATCAAGTCAAGTAAACAAGTATACATGTATACGGAGGGGTGACCTCGGTATGCCAAGTATAATATGAGGGGATACCTCCAAGGGTTGGAGTCATGAGCTCCCAAGAGTGAATGACGTGTATCGCACACACCCATCATGTCACTAAGTAATACAAGTAATCAAGTCAAGTCTAGTACATATCCAAAACCAAATCTAGGATGCATCCATGCGCCCCTGTAGGCTGCCACAATGTCTTCATCTACGTGTACAATTCAATTATCAAGTCATGGCAGGGACGGGATAGGTAATCAATTTCCTACCCAAAAGTCAAGCCATTGGTGCAACAATGACAAGGACATGAAACCCTCATGCCTAGTATGGCTCGTAATCTCAAACTATGGGTCAAGTTCAAGGTCAAGTATCAAGTATCATGTGGTTCAAGTATCAAGTTTCATGTTTCATGTTTCAAGCTCAAGTTCAAGTGATTCAAGTCAAATCATATATCAATGGGTTCAAGTCATATATCAATGGTTTCAAGTCAAGTGGTTCATATCAAATGTATCAAGGTTCAAGTCCAATGATCAAGACAAGAGATCATAGCAAAGGTTTATAGTAAAGGTTCAATTTTAAAAGTTTAAAAGAAATCCCTTAGTAATGGTTTTTACAAAAATGATCTATCAAACTAGTTTTCATAAAAATGGTCTTTTACAATGGTTTTCATAAAGATAGTCTTAAAAATAGTTTTCTTAAAACATTTTCTTAAATAATTAAAAAGGTTTTCTCATCCCGCTATAATCTCAAGTATCTCAAGGTTCAAGTCAAGGTTTATGGCAAGGTTCAGATCAAGGTTCATAGCAGGAGATCAATGCAGGGGTTCACTATCAGGAGGTCAATATCAGAAAAGTCAAATACCAGAAGGTTCATAACAATTCGTTAAAAGAAATCTTTTTAAAATGGTTTTAATAAAAGCGATCGTTAAAACAGTTTTCATAATAAAAGTCTTTAAAAGAAATGTTCAAAACCTCTTCATATGTAACTAAGAAAAACAGTTATAAAATCCTATGAACCTTCAAGTATCCAAGGGTCTTAATCATTCAGGTTACCAGGTGATGAACAGGTCATGTCA
Organism: Artemisia tridentata subsp. tridentata; assembly: GCA_021014915.2. Lineage (NCBI taxonomy): Eukaryota > Viridiplantae > Streptophyta > Magnoliopsida > Asterales > Asteraceae > Artemisia > Artemisia tridentata. Next base: position 170,564,364 of record CP139509.1, read on the forward strand.
AGTATCAAAAGAAACATAGCAGGGTTCAAGGCAAGGTTCAAGACAAAAGGTCAAGGCAAGGGTTCGAAGCAAAAGATTCAAAACAAGGGTTCACAATACAAGGGAACATAGCAATGGCTTGGGGAAATCCTAAACGAATCAAAACAAGAGATCAAGAGAAACGAAGGCTCCTTACAAGAAGGGCAGAATATCTGTACCTTATTAGCAGAACACAAGGATAGCAAGTGACAAGGATCAATTACTCCTTCCTCGAACCTAAGGAGTAGAGGACAAAAGTTCAAAGGGTTTTCAGTTATCTTTACACTTTAAATACATTTCCATTTTTAGAAAGTTTCCTTATTTAGCAATTTTCTATAATTAGAAGGATTTTAAGCATAAATTCTTGTTAAGTCATTAATTAATACTATTATGGAAATAGGGTACATTTTAGCAAGTTAAGATAGTTCAGGGTTCATTTATGACAAGTTTCTATAACTTAGGGTTTTAAATGTAGATATATCAAGTTAAGGGTTTAAAATGAAATATCACAAGTTACTAATTTTAAATACATCTTTTAATCAGAATTACATCTTTAGTCCTTTAAGTTTCATTATTTACACTTTACACTCTTTTAGTTACTAAAGTTACAAAATAGACCTTATAATTACATAATTTACAATATAACCCTTACTAATATTCATAATTACCTCACAAGCCCTTATAATTATTAAATTACAGAATATACCCTCATAGTTATGCATAGTACGATTTAAACCTCCATGTTTTACATATTTACATAATTAGTCCCTTTAAGTTTACAAAACTTATATATTAAATCAAAATTTCATAACAATTTCATATTTAGCCCTTAAATTCTCAAAATTACACATTACCCTTTTAATATCAGTATTTACTCAAAATAACCTCAAGATTCCAGAATTACACTTTTAGTCCCTCTATTTAAATTAATTACAAAACGTACCCTTTAATTACCATTAATTCATTTTCTTGCAATATTTACACTTAAGGACCTCATCTTATAATTTTTACACATTTGTACTGACCTAATTAACATTATAAAAATAACCTTTAAGTTTCAAAGTTGGCAAAACAAGTCCTTGTTATTTAATTAACAAATCGTATAACACTTTTAACTAATAATTCAAAACCCTAACTCATCTAATCAATGACCAATCATTACCAAATCATTAGATAGCATTAATGGACCAGATTTGATGTACCAAACCCTAACCATAATCGGTTCTAGGTTTCTTTCTATTTTATTCTATTCGACCATATTATACGATTAAAACAATAATTATCTACGATCCATTCAAGCTTCCATAAATCGAACCACTATTTTTCCCATACCATATACATCGTATAGTATCTAAAATAAATAATTACCAGCCCTGAATAATTCGTATTAAGCGTATTGTATTTTATTTACGTTTTAGCTCTCAAAAATTCGTACGACTTATCTAGCTTGCATGATTCGTTATATATAATTTATTTGAGTCTTATATGATCATACTAACATAAGAAAAATATAACATGCATGATCGAACGTGTCAAAGGGATATTTAAGAATTATACCTCTCGGTTATACTTATTCGACAAAACAATTCACTAGCGATTAAACAAGTGAATCCCACGACCTTCAAACAATTTTATAAGCTTCCTCACACATAGTAGAACACCAGAAAAATAGGCCACGAATTTTCCTTGATCGAATGGGGGCTGTTCGAATTTTTGTGAAGGGTTTTAAGGGTTTCGGTATTATATTATATATAGGATAATTAAAGAAAACGTGTATAAGTGATAAGGATTCAATAATTTCGGCCCAAGCAAGCCTAATTAAGGTCAAATACTGATTGTGATCTTTTCCTAATTTTATTAGCATTTATCTTGTATTTTATTTAATTTATTTTGTATTTTTAATAATTAATATATACGAATTATATATATTTTCGTCCATAATAATACTTTGTATATTTTTTTACTTTTCTAAATGTTAAATTATAGACATAAAAATTATTTGGCTTCATATCTAGTTCATTCCCGAAGGTTTGGAATTTATTTGGTAATTTAAATGCATTTTAATCAATTTTTAAAATTGTAGGGGCAATTTGGTCATTTTGCATGTTTTCAAATTTCGGGTATTACACGTGTGTTGAAGTGCCTCAAAGAGTCAGTTTTAATTTGATAAGTTATGCTAAAATAGCAAGAGTTAAATTGGTTAAAAACCCTAGTGAAAGAATTCGAGAAATTGTTGTTTGTTTAGTATTAATTAAGAACTAGCCAAACACCCCCTTTACTGGTAGCAAGCACTACATTAGTTCATAAAAAAGGTGATTCATATCATGATTATGTATGTATATATTATTTTTATAGATGTAAGAAAATAGTCATTCACTTAAGGAAATCACTAATTATATGGAAATATGAGTAACAATAAGTTTCAATATGTACTTGGAAAGAAGCCTCAGTGATGCTTCTTTACAATACATTATAGGCGCCTAAGTGATGCAATAAACGGACATTATGGGTGCCTAAGTGACGCACCATGAATTATGAGTGCCTTAGTGATGTACTTGTATTAGTTATTTGGATGCATAAGTGACACATCAATATTATAAGCATGTATGTTATATGGTGTTATGATATTGATAAATGGTTATATCAGCTTAATTAGTATGTTTTCGTGTACTCACTTAGCATTGTGCTTACGTACCTATATAACATGTTTTGTAGGTAAGCAAAATGCGGTGCATGAGGATAAAGGGAATGGGATTATGTGATAGCTAACAGTGTATGCTCAAGGTTGGTAAGTCGAGATTCTCTCTCAAGGTTGGTAAGTCGAGCTTCTTTCTCAAGGTTGGTAAGTCGAGCTTCTTTCTCAAATTCCATGGATATGACTAGTAACGCCCTAAAGTCTTTTGGAAGTTATGTAAATTTTTGTAAACCAAATGTTTAAAGGTGTTTTGGTGCCTTGAAGTTTTATGTAGTATGTTAAAAGGGTGTTTGGGTTTAAGGTATTGCACACCTATCTTTTTGGTAGATTATAACTTATGATAGTTTGTAAGTACGCTATAAAAGCCTAAACATTATTTTAACATGTTATGAAGTTTGGGTTTGTAGTATAAATGAATAGCTTTCTAGAAAAAGAGTAAAGAGCAAATAATAATAATAATAATAATAATAATAATAATAATAATAATAATAATAATAATAATAATAATAATAATAATAATAATAATAATAATAATAATAATAATAATAATAAATGTTTTGAAAGAATCAGAGAAACGAGCATAAGATTATATGGAATGTTCATACAATCGTATGTGTTGAAATGTCTTGGTTTTATATATTCAAGCTGCTCAGAAGTTTGAAGGACTAATATTGACATCTTACTTAAGTTGTTATAGCTGTAATACAAATTTAGGAAAGTATTGACAAGTTTCAAGTTGTGGAGGTCTAAAGTGAAAAAAGGTCCTATATAAGCTCTCATCTGAGCTAGGGTTTCATATCTTTTCCTCTCCCAACTTATACGCAGTCAATATTCTCTCATTTGTTCTAGTGTTAGTCTTTGATATCATCTTTGATATCTAATCATCAGTCTGGTATTGTATCTTTGATCAATCTGTTTTGATCATCTGTTGAGTGTGAGAGATTTGTAGTGAGATTTGATTAGAGCCCTTCTGAAGGGGTTTAATCTTGTCATTGTAATTGGTAAGCACTCTATTTTGAGGACTTATATGCTATAGCTATTAATAAGAAAATATACACCAAGGGGTGGTTGGTTGGGTGTAGTCGTTGTTTTTTGTGTGTTCTTTACCATTTTTACATGGTATCAGAGCATTAGGTTCTGATTTGGTGGTTCTTGGTCGTATTGAGAGTTTAGGGTTTCCATAATTTTTGGGGATCTTGTTAATTGGAGGTTGTATTGTTCGATTGAGGTCGTATTCTTTACGACCGTGGTTGATTTAGTCTGTTCAGGCTAGATCTGGTGATTTCTGTGGGATTCTTGATTAGGGTTTCTCAAACCCTAATTTGGGATTTGGGGATTTGTATCCCTGGTGGTTTCTTGGAGTGTTTGGGCCCATTCTTGGCTGCGATATCACTAGACTAAGTGAATCTAGTGTTATTGTGGTCTGATTCTGCTGGTTTAGCACTGTAAGTGATTTTTCTTCTCTTAGATTAACAAGAGTTTAGTTAATTGGGTGCAAACGGGTTCGTTTAACACCTTGACCCACCATCTTGAATGGTGTGGAAACCTGCTCTGGCCAACCCCAGTCCAATTGGCTGATTCTTTGTTATATCTGGGTGTGAGTTTTATTTCTTGTTGAGTCTAGGTCGCAGGAGGTTAGGTTAGGATAGCTTTGGAAGTTGTGATTGAGGTTGTTAGTGGTTTGTTGTGTTGTTAGTTTTTTGTTGTTTGTTTTGTTGCTTGTTGTTAGTCTGTTCTGTGTTTGTCTTCTGTTTGTTGTTCTATTGTTAATTGATCTGTTTGCTATTTGTCTTCTTTGATTGTTTATTGTCTGATTGTTATGGCTGCTAGTAGTAGTATTACTCCTGTTCTGATTAATAATCTTGATGCTGGTAATCCTTTGCATATTCAAACTAATGATAATAGTGGTACTGCATTAATTCCATTTAAACTTCTTGGACCTGAAAACTATAGAATATGGTCTGGTGCAATGAAATTGGCATTACAAGCTAGGAATAAGTTTAGTTTCATTGATGGTACTTGTTTAAAAGAAACTTATGCTACTAGTGATGTTTTGTCTGCTCAGTGGGATAGGTGTAATGCCATTGTTCTTACTTGGATTATGAATTCTGTGTCTCAAGATGTTTATGTGGGACTTGTATATTCTGATAATGCTGCTTTTGTGTGGAAAGAGTTGCAAGAAACTTATGATAAAGTAGATGGTTCTGTGATTTATAATCTGTTACAAAAGATTAATTCTGTGAAACAAGGTGGTAGTTCTGTGGCTGATTATTATCATAGACTTAATTCTTTGTGGAGAGAATTTGATGCTTTAACTAAATTGCCTAAGTGTGTTTGTGAAGTTAAGTGTTCTTGTGAAGCTGGTAAAGAGCTTGGTTTACATCAGCAGCTTATGAAGCTGATGCAATTTCTCATGGGCCTTGATGATTGTTATCAGCCTGTGAGAACTGCTCTTTTGACTAGGGATCCTCTTCCTGAGGTGAAAGAGGCTTATGCCACTGTTTCCAGAGAGGAGTCCCATAGAGGGATTCCTGAGTCTTCTGGTGCTGTTGAATCTAAAATGAATGCTACATCTTTTGCTGCTAGGTCTTTTAATAACAACAAAAGAATGTATAATAGCAATAATAATAACACTAGAAATACTAGTTCTAATACTACTAATAGAGGTCCTAATCCTAATCTTAACTGTAAAAATTGTGGGAAGATTGGACACACTATTGAAAGATGTTATGAAATCATTGGTTTCCCTCCAGGGTTTGTTAAAAACAACAATAATAATAAGCAGAGTGGTTTTAAACAAAACTATAATGCTAATGTGGATGTTAAACAGACTGAAAAACATGCTTCTAATTCTTCTGCTAGTACTTCTTCTGGTTTTACTTCTGAACAGATGCAGAAACTTTTGTCTTTGATTAATGATACTTCTTCTGGAAGCATACATGCTAATATGGCAGGTAGGGCTTCATTTTTTTAATGGGAATGTGTGGTTTAATCTTAATTTTACTAGATATTTCTTTGCTAATTCTAGTATAGCTGTGCAAACTGTTTCTTTGGGTTGGATAATTGATTCAGGTGCTAATCAGCACTTGACTGTTTCCACAGTTGGTATGTTTAATGTTGTTGATATTACTAGTCTTAGGATTACAGTTGGTCATCCTAATGGTACTGTTGCTACTATAAGTCATGTAGGAAATTTAAAGTTGACTAATAATGTTACTCTTTATGATGTTCTTGTTGTTCCTGGTTATTGTGTGAGTTTATTGTCTGTGAATAAGCTTATTAGAGATAGTAAATTGTTTGTTGGATTTGATGAGGATAAATGTTATATTCAGGATTTGAAAAGGGAGCATGTTCCGGGGACTGATAGCCAGTCTGATGGTCTTTATCTGTTTGATATGCAGTCTAATAGTTCTTTGGGTAAGTGCAATATGGTTGTGTTTTATAATGTTTCTAAGTTGGTTTGGCATAATAGATTGGGTCACCCTGCTGACCCAGTCTTGTCTGTTCTTCAATCTGATCTTGGTATTTCCAAGAATTCTTCTATATCTGTGTGTGAAATCTGTCATAGGGCCAAACAGACAAGGGAACCTTTTCCTTTGTCTAGCCATAAGTCTGAGAAACTAGGTGAACTTGTTCATCTAGACTTGTGGGGCCCTTATAGGGTTGCTAGTAGAGAAGGATATAAGTATTTCTTAACTGTTGTTGATGATTATTCTAGGGCTGTGTGGGCATATTTGGTCAAAACAAAAGATGAAGTTTTTGATGTATTTTGCTCTTTTATTCACTTAATTTCTAATCAATTTGATGTGAAAATTAAGACTGTTAGGTCTGATAATGGAACAGAATTTGTAAATAAGAAAATGAATCAGTTATTCTCAAATCTTGGTATAATACATCAAACTTCATGTGTCCATACACCTCAGCAAAATGGGATTGCTGAAAGGAAACATAGACACCTTTTAAATGTTGCTAGGAGTCTTATGTTTCAGGGGGGGATTCCTCTAAGTTTTTGGTCTGATTGTATTCTAACTGCTGTATATCTTATAAACAGGCTGCCATCTTCTGTGTTAAATGGTAAATGTCACTATGAGTTGATATATAATATGAAACCTAATCTTTCCCATTTGAGGTCATTTGGTTGTCTTTGTTATGCTACTATTCTGAATAATCATGATAAATTGTCTTATAGATCTGAAAAATGTGTTCTAATTGGGTATTCTACTAGTAAAAAAGCTTATAAACTTTTAAGTTTGGATACTAGAAATGTTTTTTATGCAAGAGATGTAAGGTTCTATGAAAATGTGTTTCCTTTAAGAATGAAAACTTGTGAATCTGCTGATGCTGAACATGCAAGTGAAGCAGATCACTTGAAGTTTTTTGATGTTTTTGATGGTCCTCAAAGTCCCAATGATGATGGGGAAGATACACCAGTTGAGGATGGTAGTTTGCCACCTTCATGTGATGCTTTAGATGATGCAACAGATACTGCACTCATGCATCAGGATGTGAGGCAATCTGCAACCCATTTTGGTGACCAAAACTGGTCTGAGGGCAATTCTGATCCAAATAATATGAGTCCTATGTCAACTCAGTTTGGTAGTTCTAATGAAGATGTGCAGACACCTGGTATAAGAAGGTCTAATAGAGAGTCTAGAATTCCTGTTAGATTTAATGATTATGTTATGCAGTCTAAAGTTAGATATGGTGTTGAGAAATATGTGTGTTATGATGGTCTTAGTAGAAACAATAAATGTTTTGCTACTACTTTAAATAAATCTGTTGAACCTACTAGCTATGAGGAAGCTGTTAGTGATCCAAATTGGTCTGATGCTATGAATAATGAAATTGAAGCTCTTAATAGAAATAATACTTGGACTGAATGTGAGTTACCAGTTGGAAGACATGCTATAGGTTATAAGTGGATTTGGAAAATTAAATATAAGTCTTCTGGTGAAATTGATAGATATAAGGCTAGGTTGGTTGCTAAGGGTTTTAATCAAAGAGAAGGGTTTGATTATGATGAAACTTTTAGTCCAGTTGTTAAAATGGTCACTGTCAGATGTTTGATTAGTATTGCTGTTAATATGGATTGGCCTTTGTATCAATTAGATGTGAATAATGCTTTTTTATATGGAGATCTTGATGAAGATGTTTACATGTATTTGCCAAAAGGATTTAATGGTGGTGATGATTCTAAAGTTTGCAAACTTAATAAGTCTTTGTATGGATTAAAGCAAGCCCCAAGACAGTGGAATGCTAAACTTTCTACTGCCTTGGTTGAGCATGGCTTTGTTCAAAGTAAATGTGATTATTCTTTATATATAAAGCAAAATGATTCTGTGTTTGTTGCTTTACTTGTTTATGTGGATGATATTGTTATTACTGGAAATAATGAGGTTGAGATTAGTAAGTTTAAAAAGTTTCTGAGTTCTAAGTTCATGATTAAAGATCTGGGAGAATTGAAATACTTTCTAGGCATTGAGGTTTTGAAAAATGATGAAGGTGTTTGTATGTCTCAAAGGAAATACTGCTTAGAATTATTACATGAATATGGCTTGTTAGATGCTAAACCTGTTGATTCTCCATTGCCTGAAAATACTATATTGAACTGTGTTGAATCTGAAAAAGATAAAGTTTTGAATAACATTTCTAATTACCAGAAGCTAGTTGGGAAGTTGATTTACTTGACTAATACTAGACCTGATATTAGTTATGCTGTTCATTGTTTGAGTCAGCATATGCATAACCCATTGCAGTCACATTTAAAGTCTGCTTTAAGAGTGTTAAGATACTTGAAAGGATCTCCAGGTTCTGGTTTGCAATTCAATAAGAAGTCTGATCTGAGACTTAGAGCCTATGCTGATGCAGATTGGGCAAAGTGTCCTAAGACTAGAAAATCTGT
>CP139509.1:170573078-170585383 GCA_021014915.2 Artemisia tridentata subsp. tridentata
GTTGAGTGTGAGAGATTTGTAGTGAGATTTGATTAGAGCCCTTCTGAAGGGGTTTAATCTTGTCATTGTAATTGGTAAGCACTCTATTTTGAGGACTTATCTGCTATAGCTATTAATAAGAAAATATACATCAAGGGGTGGTTGGTTGGGTGTAGTCGTTGTTTGTTGTGTGTTCTTTACCATTTTTACAATATGAGTTAAAAAGGAGTTTTGACAGAATCAGAGAAAATACCATGCAATTGTATGGTATGGTCGTATGAAATAAAAAGGAACTCTGACAGAATCTTAAAAAAGTGTTCATAAATTAGGAATGTTCATAGAGTCGTATGTTAAAGAAAAAAATTAAAAAATTGAGCGTTTCATTTTAATGGAGAGTTCCTTTTAATATTCACCCTTTTAATATTCACCAGTTAAAGTGTTAAGTGTGTAATATACCTATTATTTATACTTATTCCTTAATGATTTATAATAGACATGGCCTTAAATGATGGACTATACTTGCATTTTATGTTAAGTGAAGCAAATTAGAGAATGATGCATTTGTATACGTTAAGGTTGATTTTTAAAAGGATTAGAATACCTCACAAACTTATGTGTTGTTGTAGGTATAAAAGACGAGGCCTAATTTGACAAGAGTATGGAAGTTAGTGGACCTCGTTGTACTTCAGCCCTATCCTACACAATCAGAACAGAACGTGACCTTCATAGAAGCTAAAAAGGGGAACGACTCTTAAGGGGATAATGGAGGTCGTGGCATTATTTGAACAAAGGGGAGACACTTAAAATTACAAAAAAGACCAGGTGGTTGGAAGGAGGAGATAGTCACAAATACTCTCAACACAAGTGAAGATCAAAGACGAGGGGTTCATCATCCGTAGTTGTGATTTCTTCCTCTTGTCATGAGTAGCTAATTTTATTTACTATCTTGTTAAGGGTTTTCTATGTTATGAATCCAATTAGGTTCTAAAACTTGTTGCTTGAATTATTTCCAGTACTTTGGAGTATTTGCAAATTCTCATATTGAATTTTGTCATTTTGATTAATTGAATTTCAGTTTTGTTATTCAATTGATGAAATACTACTTTGCTATTTAGAAATTGAAGTCCGTAATTGCTTGAATGTTCTAATACTTGTAGCGATTAACAATGTTGATTGTCAAGTTTTCAGTTATTGTTAAGGGAATGTGTAATCTAGTTTAGATGAACCCAGCTTATGAGTTTATCAATTAGAATTGGTAGTTTCTCTAAGGTCTAATGCTATCGAAAACTAAGTCTTAAGAGCTTCTTTAAGGCTGGTTGTTTGATAAGAGAATTAATCAAAGAGCTTGTTTTGTTCATCGACACATTAAAGAGAGACAGGTTGTTAGAGCTTGTTAATGACCATAACCAATTTATTCTTAAGTATATGAAACATTTTAGCATCGATGATTAACCATGGATTCATACTTAGATTACACCTTTGACTAGATTGTATTTACTCACAAATTATATCTCTTTCAAGTGTTTAGTTTAATCAGTCATCTTATTTTCTTGTTACTGTTTGTCAAAATCAAAACCTCCCTTTAACTTGTTAGGTTAATTAAGAATTGCCTAAACCAATCTATGTGGAATCGACCCTACTTGTTGCTATCTACAAATAAGAGAAGTAGGATTTATTTTTGTTGGATTCGACACTCATCATAAAGTTTTAGGGGTGAAAATCATGAAAGAGTAAGGTTGCGTTTAGTTGGAAAACATTTTCCTTCATTTCCTTTTTCTTGTTTCGTAGAAAAAGGGAGGGGAGTTTTATCTCCACAAAACAAGTAAAATTTTAGAAAACGCGTTTAGTTAGAGAAACATGTGTTTGTGTTTTCCATTTTACAAAACTAGAAAACATGTCCAAGTAGTGTTGTTTTCTATCTCCATTCTCTATTCACCTTTATAATATTATAAAAATATCTTCAAAACACAAAAACAAATATTATAAACTAACAAACTAAATTATAAAATAACTAAAAAAATCTAATACGAGAAAATAAAAAATTTAAAAAGTAAAATATAAAATCAAATAACATGAAAAAATCTTCAATCGACAATAATACGTTTTCGTCCGTTTTTTTACGTTTTCGCCCGTTTTATTACGTTTTCGTCTGTTTTTTTACGTTTTCGTCTGATTTTTTACGTTTTCGTCTGTTTTTTTACGTTTTTGTCCGATTTATTACGTTTTCGTCTGTTTTTTTTACGTTTTCGTCCGTTTTATTACGTTTTCGTCTGTTTTTTTTTCATTTTCGTCCATTTTTTACATTTTTGTCCGATTCTTTACTTTTTCGTCCGATTTTTACGTTTTCGTCCGATTCTTTACGTTTTCTAAATTATAGTGTTTTCATCCATTTTTTTACATTTTCGTCCATTTTTTACGTTTTCGTCTGTTTTTTTACGTTTTCGTCAGTCTTTTACGTTTTCATCAGACGAAACCTAAAAAATGTAAAAAAAAAGGCAGAAAACGGAAGACAACGTAAGGAAATAGACTAAAACGTAAAAAAATGAACGAAAACATAAAGAAAATACGAAAACGTAAAAATTCAGACGAAAACGTAAGAAAAGGGACAAAAACGTAAAGAATCGGACGAAAGCATAAAAATTCAGACGAAAACGTAAAAAAAAAACAGACGTAAATGTAAAGAATCGGACGAAAACGTAAAGAATCGGACGAAAACATAAAGAATCGGACGAAAACGTAAAGAATCGGACGAAAACGTAAAAAATCACATGAAAACATAAAAAATCGGTCGAAAACATAAAAAATCGGACGAAAACGTAAAGAATCGGACGAAAACGTAAAAAATCGGACGAAAACGTAAAGAATCGGACGAAAACGTAATGAATCGAACGAAAACGTAAAAATTCAGACGAAAACGTAAAAAAAAACAGATGAAAACGTAAAGAATTGGACGAAAACGTAAAAAATAGACGAAAACGTAAAGAATCGGACGAAAACGTGAAGAATTGGACGAAAACGAAAAAAATCGGACGAAAACGTAAAAATCGGACGTAAACTTAAAGAATCGGACGAAAACGTAAAAAAAAACAGACAAAAGCGTAAAGAATCTGACAAAAACGTAAAAAGTCGGACGAAAACGTAAAGAATCGGAGGAAAACGTAAAAAATCGGCCAAAAACGTAAAGAATCGGACGAAAACGTAAAAATTCAGACAAAAACGTAAAAACACAGACGAAAACGTAAAGAATCGGACGAAAAACGTAAAAAATCGGACGAAAACGTAAAGAATCGGACGAAAACGTAAAAAACGGCTAGAGCGACGCCGGCGAGGGTGGTGATGCTGATGTGGGCTAAGGGAGTGTGGTGTTTGACATTAGGGTATGGCTGGAGTGTCTGATTATATTTTTTTAAAGGAAATAGAGTAGAAATAGGAAATAGGAAATAGGGAAAAAAAAAAAAAAAAAAAGTGTTTTGTGGTTTTGTTTATTAGAGTTGGAAATAGAAATTTTGTGTTTTGGAAAACATTTTGTTGGAGAACGCTAATTTGAACGTGATCTCTGTTTTCCTTGTTTTCTACAAAACATTTTGTGGAAAACAAGAGTGTTTTCCTCCAACTAAACGCACCCTAATCAACTTTCAGTTTTGATCCAATTTAGTCGCTGTAACTTTTTTTTATTATAAAATAATAATCAAGTTTGAAAAGTGTTCTATTTTAGCCACTCAAGGTTTCAATAATGTTCTATTTTATGTAATATTTATGTTTGATTGACTAAAATGAAATACTTTCAAAACTTGATTATTATTTTATGACATATATCTGTTTTCACCTGTGCATAAGTTTGTTGGAGTTAGTGAAATTCAAGGGGGGTATTTATTGTGACGGTACAACCAAACAATGCACATATGAATATTTTAAATATATATATTATTTTTTTTGAACAATTGCACAATAGTGTAATAGTATTGAAACTTGGATGGTTTTTGTATTTAATTTAAAGTTTGAATGACTTGATTGGAACAGTCATCAAACTTTGTTACTATTAGTCAACATTTTCCCTTATTTTGGGGACTTACGACCTGTTCCATCTATTTTAGCTATTTATTTTAAGTTACTCATTTGGCCCGGCAGAGGCAAAGTGTCACTTAATTTGACCTATTAATCATAAACCAATCCAATTTGAAAATCCTTCTTTCTTTCAAGCGAGAAATTATGTCATCTCTGTGTTGTATCAATAGAAAGGAGCATGAGAACTGGAGCAAACTACAAGCTGATCTACAAGTGTAATTTTATATCAAATGCTTGTTGTTGCTCAATTTTCATGGTAAGTTACAATTAAGTTTGGAGTATAAACTTTATATTTTTCTTCTGGTGGCATGTCGACCATGTCTCCATTGAAGCTGGTAAATATTGGCTTATGTACTTCTCATTGGCAACGCGTATAAATACAGAATACCAAATCTAATGACGCATAAATAGGCCCACAAGAGTCTTAATTTGCTGCAACTTTATGAATGTTTCGAAAATTTGAAGTCCAGAAAAAAGTTAGCCCAATGCAAGGTATACCTCATTAGATACTCAAACCAATTGTCCGTCGTGGACTCAGTTAATATGTTAACTAAAATTGAGTTTCCTTGAAATCGATTTTGCTGTCTAAATGCTACCAAATATCTTAATAGTAGATAGGTGAAATGTGTGGGTTGGGCTAGTAGGATCAACATGGGTTGGGTCATGTTTGGCTCATCCAGAAGCTCTTTGGTACGGGTGACATATGATTACAGAAACTTTAAGACGAAAAAAAGGCCCAAAACAGGGAACTGTTTCATTGTTTTGTACAAGTTGGGTTAACCCGAAAGACAGAAATTCATTAAAATACACTTTGGGCATCTTTAGAATGTTTGACAGGTCGGCCCATTCAAACGATTTCCTTTGTATCTATTTTGTACAATTTTAACCATCAGATATAATACATAACTCAAACCGTTTGAGCATTATTCCGTAGATGCTCATCAACCCTAAGCTTCGGGAGACTCCGCGGTAGCTCCCTCATCTTGCAGGCTGAAATAAGACAGAACACCGTTAGCTCGCCCCGGGTTTTTAGTCCGAGACCAAGCTCCGGTGTGAGAGTAAGTACTTGGTATGAGTGATAAGTAATAAGTAAAGAGGAGTAAGGGTAGAGAGAAGTCTGTATCAGAGTATGTGTTTGTGTCCAGCCCCTGTTCATGTGTGTGAACAATTCCTTTTATACTACCTGTGATTAGCTCCATGCTAAAACCCTTGGTGGAAGCTAAGTTGTCTTCTAGGTGCAGCATGTAAAGCGCTGATAAGCACCAGGCCTGGTCTTCGGGGTCAAAGTTGTCCCTATGTTAGTTTGTGGACCAGGCGCCTGTGTTACTCGTACATCAACGTACTACGTATGTCAGTTGCCAGTGTACTAGCTCTGATGGTCAGTGTACTAGCTCCGCAGTAGGCATTGCTCCTTCATTATGCTTCTTGAGCAAGCATTGTTCTCCTGAGCAGACAGCTCTCTTGAGCAGACAACTCTCCTGAGCAGACAGCTCTCCTGAGCAGATAGCTCTCCTGAGCAGACAGCTCTCCTCATCATGGAGTGGTTTTGCCTTAGAAATGTTTGAGGCTAATTGTGATTGTCTCCTCCGGCGTATCCGGAGGAGGACATACCTCATCATGTCCCCCAGTCTAGTATCAATGTATTGTTAGAGAGTTGGTACTAGACTCAAAAGAAAAAGGTTTGTCTGGTTCGGAGGCCAGAATTTCCAAAGAGTTGGTAATCTCAAGAATTTTGTCTATCTGTTTGAATGTCTCGATCAGGGATGACAGGTTTCCAAGAATACCATTAATTTTCGAAGTCCGATACAAGAGTGGGTCATTAACCGTACTACTTCACCTGTCCCAGAAGGTTCGCCTATTCATGCGCCTACTCTGGAGAAGATTATTGTCACTTGACTTGATCACAAAGTGGTTGCAAAGGCTAAGGCAGCCGCCAAGCGAAAAACCTCTACTAAGCTGCAAGAGCCTTCCGATGCACCAAAAAAGGGGAGATTGACCAAGAGAAGTTCCAATGCAGGGTCCAGTAAGCAATCGAATGAAAGAGGTGATAAGATTGATGAGAGACTTTCCCCTTGACTATACAAGTGTTCTGGATGCGACGGGAAGGATATTGATTCGGTTGGCGATTCCCACTTGGTAATTCACATCGCATTTTGGTTATGAATTGTACGCCATATACCATTAGTCGAGCCTAGAGCCGAATCCACTTCCAGAAGTGATGTTCCTTATGTTGTCAGTCGCTTGGATTGTGGCAATATTGTGTCTCTATGCCGAAGTCCCTTAGTTTAATTAGAAAGGCTACTCGTCTATCCAAGTGTTTCACTCAGAGGCTAAGAGATTTTCTGAACCTATCAATAATTTTGGACCATGTACCTCATCATGCCCTCGAGTCTAGTATTAATGTATGCCAAAGATTTGATACTAGACTCTAAGAATATGTCTCACCAATTGAGTATCTCACTCGGAGGTTAAGGTTGGAATTCTTGCCTACCTGCTCGAGTGCCTCATTCGGATCTAACATTACAAACGAAGGGTTTTGTCTGTAGGCCCAGTAAAAGCCCATCTAGTGTTTTTTTTTTTTTTTGTTTTTTTATTTTTATTTTTTTTATTATTTTTTTTTCAAAGGTGGGGCTTGTGTGCTTTCAAACCCTTACACATAGCGTTTTCCTCCACAAATTTCATTTTTATGCCCACAACCACCCTTCTTTTTTTTTTTTTTTTTTTTTACATACTACTTTCATTTACAATTTTGTCTCGATCGGAGGCTTTTGTAAGTCTCAATCGGAGGCTTTTGTAAGTCTCAATCGGAGTTGTTTGTAAGTCTCGATCGGAGGTCTCCTTCGGAGAGGTGTTTGGGTTTGGAGGTTTCGACTCACCGAGTTTCATAAAGAAGGTGAGTGTTCTTTGTGGGTTTCGTCTGGAGGTCTCCATCGGAGGAGGCTTCTACTCACCGAACTTCACAAAAAACAAAGGTGAGTGTTTTTTGTGGGTTACGTCCGGAGGTTTACACACACCTTCGATTAGTGGTCTATTCACAAAGACTCGATCGGTGTTTTATTCAAAAACACACGTAGTGTTTCGTCCGGAGATATATTCGCAAACACAAGTAGTGTTTCCATTGGACTATTCGCGAGGATCATGCCTCCAAAGTTTGATGTGGGTGACCCTGAGGTTCCGAGCAAGTTATACTTTTAAAGATTGCTTCTTGTGCAGATCAGGTGTTGGAGGTGTTATTTGGACTATAACCTATCCAAAGTGTCTCCATAGCCTTCACCCGTATTGGAGGAAACAAGTGCCAGCTAATGATAATGGCTCATTTTGTTCCAATCTAGCCATCCCAAAGGGACATGCTTAATAAATATACGATCTTTATTTTGGGGTACATATTTACTAATATGCATCTAGTTGAAAAAGATCGAGATAAGTATGTTGGACCAACTACAAAATATGCGTCCATGAATACATAACTAACACCTTACTATCAGTTATTAGTGTTTTCAAAATACAATTCATACCAAGCACGTTGGATGTCATGTTATGCATGAGCTTTTGTCAATATCTCTAATGAAACATACTAATGATTAGGCTGCCAACTAATATACTATTATTAAATGAGACCACAGGGTTTATACTTATGTCAACCAATGTCCTAGAGGACTAAGATAAACTACTTTAGTGTATTATTTAGAGATCTCGCCAACTCAGCCCTGAAAATCTATGATGATTAAGTACCCATCAAGTATTAATAATGATCTTTAGATCATTTTTAAATATTCTTACTTTTGTAGCAAAAGAGAATATCTACTACAACACATTAGCAAGCAGAGCTAACAGTGAACTAAAGATTCTGGTTGTCACGTAGGTACTTTGGTACTTGTATAAACCATACTCATCTTATGTAACTATGAGCTACGGTGGTTAGAAGTTTATAAGTTCGTCAAGTAGCGGAGGTCTTGATAAAAGGCCTCTGCTCCAGTTTGTGCGTAGCCCAGAAGATCAAGATGTGCTAGTTTGTGAACCGACAAGGTCTCGCACGGTACAAGGTGTAGTATGCAAGCACCCCAGATTTAAGCTTATAAGCCTAACCATAAACTTCGAACATGTGTGGTGATAAAGGCTATCGATCGGAGATTATGAAGAGAACTCGAAATGCTAACCAAACACTCTGAATGAAACTTTCGTAGTGGTGAGAGAGTCTCGATCGGAGGTCTCTATCGGAGACAACACGAAGATTTTCACTCGGAGGTTAACAATCTAACTGTCTCGATCGGAGGTGGGGGTCTCGATCGGAGCTACACAAAGATTTTCACTCAGAGGTTATCAATCTAACTGTCTCGATCGGAGGTGGGAGGTCTCGATCCGAATGTAGTTTCCTAAACCAAAGAATTCGATCGGGGTTTTTTTGGTGTTTCCATCAGAGGTGTCTCGATCGGAGGGAGGCTACTCGATCGGAGGTGAAGGGTTTCGATCGGATTTTGGTTGTTACGATCGAAGGCGAGCCTTTAACCTCGATCGGAGGTCTTTAGTGCCCGATTGGAGGATTGTAACTTGAATCGGTAGTTTGGGTTCGTCCGGAGGTTTGTGGTTCGTCCGGAGGTTAGGAGGAGTCGGATCTATCGGAGATTTGTGGGGAAGTGGGATCGATCGGAGGTTATCACCACTCCTTTTGTTTTTATTTTGACCGGAGGTTGTCTTGGTCAAAGCGAGGGGCCTCGACCGGAGTTCTGCTCATCAAGGAGTTACCTCCTCCGGAGGTGAGGTTATTTTTATATAAGGAATCGGTGCTCCCTTAATAAACAAATAAGTATCTCATATGGTTGGCGTTGTACTTTGATATTATTTTATTTTTTACATATGAAGTCTATATATCTTATTCATGTGGCTGACGTTAGGACCTAACCATGCCATTATATGACTCCTGATGTAGAGTATGTAGCATTTGCCAACATAGAATACAACCTTATCAACCATTTATAGTTTTGTACAGAGCCTTTAAATACAATTATATGTTCGTGATAAAGACATATATGTAGGGTATGTGGCATTTGAAGCAAGCGAACATAAGCCATTTTCTAAGAAATTTTAACTGTTAGGATTTTTGAAGTTTAAGCATTCACTAGATGTCTAGCTTGCTAAGTTTAAGCATTCAATAGATGTCTAGCTTGCTTGTGCCTCTAGCTTGCTTGTACCTCTAGCTTGTAAACAGTAGCCGTAACAAGGAAGGTAATTGTTTTAACTAACGCTTCATAACCGACTAATAAATCAACTATTTATTTATTTATTTATTTATTTGTATGGTACTCAAGAGGTTTGATCGAGAAGAGTTGTTTCGTTCGGATTTTTGGCTCGTCAGGAGGTGAGCATTGTTTGCTTCGATCCGCAGCATTCATTAACTTTCATCAGCATGACACCGATGAAGACCTTGATGGTGTTGGGTCAGATGAAGATGATCTCAACGAAAAGGATGAGAATGTGGATGCTGGGTTTTATTATCATGCCAAAGTAAGAGATACCGCTAGAGACAAAATTCATGAGGAAATTCTTCACACCGCTCCTGGTCCCACTACATATCATATCCTTATGATGAAGGTCCAAGAAGTAATCCACCCAAATATAAGAGAATAGTGGGATGAAGTTCGTGTTGTGAACCTTGGGTTTTTGAATAAAGAACTCTTTAAGGATCCCAAGGTATGCAAGGCTATCATTGATCGAGTACCTACACCGGCAGACATAAAGAAGAAATGACTTTCCGATCCAAGAGCTCTCTCAGGAGTTTGACGTTCCAGTTTGTAATAAGTAGTGCTTTACAATAAGTAGTCTAGTTTCTAATTTTTCGCTTTTTTCCATAGGTACACGGTTGCCAGAGGACCTTTCAAGGTTGCTCCAAGCTTAAGTATGTCTGACCGTGAAGTGTTCTGACGGACTCCGAGTCATACCCCTATCCTAAGCCCTCATGCTTCCCTACTGGTACCTTAGTTTATTTTGTGTAGTGCCAGTCATTATGAGGCTGCTGGGCTACATGCGCAAACATACCCCAACACTTAGATAAACGCATACTACAACAAATATCGATGCAATGCCCTGATTGTTTTATCCAGTGACAACTGATGCAACGGCTGGTTCGGTGTCCGTGTGATTTACCCCGTGCATTGAACCAGTTTGTGTGCCAAACATCACATGTACTAAACCAGTATATGCTGATGTGCACTAACACAGTCGTATTTTGTAAAGTTATGATACCACATACATTTGTTCCAATGTTCGAACGCAACACTTAGATCAACATCTTTACGTTAATTTTCCATACTAGTATAGCGTCTGCTTATGTGCAACGCATACCGATGTAGCACCTTATGTGGGTGCTTTTAATATATGCAACACTTGGATCGATATCCTCGTGCTACCTTCTCCATCTGGTGTATCTACTTACTGGAGAGAAATTATTATAGCTAAGTAGAGGTTGCTCAATCGAAGGGTGTACCATACTCCCATCACTCCGGAGAAGACATTGTTCCTCTACTCCAGAGGGGACTATGAGCTGACTTGGCATGTTGCTCAACCAAAGATTATTCCATCATTCTGGAGGAGACATTGTTTCTCTACTCCAAAGGAAACCATGAGCTGCCCATATATGTCACTCAACTAAAGTTTATACCATCACTCCGGAGGAGACACTGTTCCTCTACTTCGGAGGAGACCATGAGCTGACCAGGTAGCTCACACAACTAAAGTTTATAACATCACTCCTGAGGAGACATTGTTCCTCTACTCCAGAGGAGGTTATGAGCTAGTTACTAACCGTTCCATTACAAGTTAGTTGGAATTTTAGCCCAATCAAAGATTGCACCATCACTCCGGATGTCAATCATTTATGTCAATCATCAAAAGTGCACAAAATAACTCAAGGTGTATCATCCTTAGGATGTTTAGGAGGCGTCCCTCTATGGAAGCGTCCTTCCATATAGGACTAAACCACATGTTTTTGTTATTACTAAGCCTCGAGGTACAAGCCCTTCATGAGCACTGCCCCTGGACCTTAGTCCTTTGAGTTGCTTAACTTGCCAACTCAGGAATGTAGTTATAGTGTATGTACATTCCGCTACCGATGTAGCTAGTCATCTGGTAGCCTATACGCGCGAAAGGAAAGGTGGGTGTTCCCGGCCTTTTGCTACGGAGTCAATTAGCACAGGTTGCTCAGCCTAACCACCGATGGTACAGTTTCACCATGGGGTATACATTAGTAGGAGTTACCCTTTTCGTACGGAGGTAGCGAGCCATCCGACGTTAGTTGATTGTTTCGTGATAACAAGTTCAACCACACAACTCAAACATAGGTTGTTCCAGAGACTCCGCTTCCTCCCATTATTTATGATATAAAGGCAATAGTCCTCAGCCGGGGCATAAACGGAGATCCCAACTCAGAAAAGAAGCGAATAGCCTCTATCTCCTCTTCTGGAAGGTTCCGATGCCTCTGGCTATAGCAGGGCTACTCCGACGAAGGAAGCATGTAGTTCTCATTCATTTCACCCGAAGGATGAATCTGCTCATATCGTTCCAGATGAGCTCATGACCGAGCATGCTAATGAGATTAGAGCTATTAGTCATGACTCAAAATTACACCACGGGGAAAGCTATGGAGCTAAGGGTCGGAGTTTTCAAAGAATAAAGAAATATAATTCCTCCAGATCCGATACATATAGTTATTCATTAGCCTAAAGCTAAGGTTCTAACATTCATGTGCTAGAGCTTCTACAAGCAATTATGAGCTCTCTCCCAGATGGTGGGATAAGACATTCATACGTCAATGACTAGAGCATGGTTCTAAGGAGGTGCTGGCTCGGAGGGCTATCACGTAACAAACTGTTAAGTGAATACTCTTATGCCTTTGCATACTAGCTCTTTACTGATCATACTCCTAAAGGTAGGTATTCGACCGCCCATACAAGAACATTTATATTTAAACTGTAGATCATGGTACAAGCTTATAGTTTAAGTCAAGCCTAGTGACTAGTAGGGAGGAGATGCTCCTCCGGAGGAGACACTCCTAGTCCACCAGATGACATCATCTTGCCAATTGGTGTAAACTATACATGCTCCTAGAAAGCCTAACAGGGTGCTCCTTCATGCATGACGTGTGTTTAGGCATGAGGCCCAGATATATACTCTAGATATGGTAATATGCATCGTTCGCAAAGAGGGTAAGGCAAGATTGACAGTTGTGCTATCAACAAATTTACTTTTGTGTTTTTAAACTTCACATG